>MOOZ01001627.1:44349-55501 GCA_002930495.1 Cecropterus lyciades | reverse complement strand
GTTCAGTTTATTTTGTATGGCGTTTCGTTGGTTAACTTATTCGTTTATAATTTTCTACTGTGAGTATGAGCAGTGCTTATAGCGATGTTAAGTACTTGAATATTGATAAATATGTGAAGTTATGTGCGAGTTTAATTTCATTATCACTCGTTTTAAATTTTATTGGTTCTTAAAAGAGTACATGTATTGGTATTGGTTTGTAAAAGATTATGGCCATAAAGAGTAACAGTAAAAATGATATTCTCTTATTATTATTTTTATACCACCATCGTTGAGTTTCGGACTGCCTGAAGGTTGACTGGTAGAGAATGCTTAAAGCATTAAGTCCACCTTGTATTTTTTGTAAGGTACATAAGGAATAAGTAAATAAACAAATATAACAAAATATTTTTTGGCTATAGTGGCATAACGTATATGTAATATCAAGGCCTAGTGTGTTAAAATTAAAAGAGTGGTAAAGAGTAGCCTACACTAGGCATTCCAGCTCAGGCCCTCAGAGTATGAGTAACCGGCGTAAGGCGGCAGTCACCATAACTTTCATCTAAATTAAGTTAAGTTCATAAGTTTCCTTTTTTTAAGTTATATGTGTATATTTTATTATCAATGATACGAGTGGTATCATTTTTTTATAAGATTCAAATATCAAACCAACCTGATGATAATTGGCTCCTGCTCCTCATGGACATCTGTAATTAACCGTAGATAGGTTGCTACAACTCCTGAGGACTAAGTAGGAACGCCTCAACTAAGTATGTCTCTTACAAAACCCTTCAGGCTTAAAACACAGCAGCTTAACGTTGCTATTATTAGGCAAAAATAGGCGTGGCGGTGGTGGTGGAGTAGAACCATAATAGGTTATGCTACGTTCAATAAATTAACAATTAAACCACACACCACCTTCAAATTAAAAGTAGTTTTTATCCTATTTTTAGCGTAGATTCCGCAAAGTAACGCCTCATACTATTAATTAAATTTGTATACTTATCATAAAGTAAGCCTTGGAAACAGACAGCCAATTTTAGGGCGAGAGCTTTGCCACAAGCGGCCAACTAAGGCAATTTGTCACTGTTTACCAACTAACTAGCTCATACGGCTCTCTGCGAGCACCAAGACAGATTTATAGGCGTTAATAAGACATTGTTTTCGCAGAAACTATTGCACAGGTAAGCAACACATTGTGTCTAAATAAAAGTAAGGTTTAATATTTAATAATTTTTTGTTTTTTTTTTTTTTTTATAAAAAATGATGTGCGTATTAGAAATTAGTTATCACTGTTTTACGGTGAAAGAAAATATCGTGACGAAACCTGCACATCAAATAATTCTTTAAAAAAAAGAGTTCTCAAAGGTGTGTAAAGTCTCTCGTCATACTCGGACTTGGCCAGCGCGGTGGACTACGACGTAAATCTTTCTCATTTTGAGAGAACACCCTAGCCCAGCAGTGGGACAATAATGGGTTGACGATGAAATAGTTATCTATCCCACGGAAACCGAACATCTTCGTGGAATAAAAAGTAACTTAAATGCTATTCCAGACTATAATCCATCTATGTGCCTTTCATCCGTATAGGTTTAGCAGTTCCGATGTGATTTAGTGGTGCGAGTTATAATAATCCTTCGTACATTCTACTCTAGAATATTTTCTGCATTATGGGTGATATGGATACACACCAAGACGTAAATACACAAATATCCAGACCCAGAACAGAAATCTACATTTATAATTCGGGTTTCAGCTCACTGGGAATCTAAATAATGAATTTGGTTTTCTGTTTCCAAAAAAATAAAACAATTTATTTCTTTCTTTATAGGGTGAAAGGACACAGTTCATTCACTGTGTTCGACCTATATTTACTATACATAAATATTAAAAGTATTTACAATAACGAACTAAAACATAGTGTCTTTCTAACAGTAAAAACAATATAACAATAAATTTTCTTCTCTTCGTCTAAAATCACACAATCTTCTAAATTTGTATACATTCCAAAGAGTTTTATAAGAAATATAAAACATATAAAATGAGGTCGCTACATATTCTTTGCAAGTTCCCAGTAGTGTAGCAATGAATTGATGTGTTTTTGTAATACGGTGCATGTTCATAATTTGGTCAATATGTAGATTTACGGTACCTATATATATATACTCTAATATATATATACTCTAACTCTATGTGGTTCGTCTCAGGAACTCCGCTGCTACATCTATTTCTCCCCAAGAACATTAGTGTTATGCGCAGCTGTTTTCTGCGGCCAACCTCAGGTAAGGTTTGGATGTTATTTGGGGTTGATTACAGATGTCCATGGGCGTAATTGGCTACTTACCATTAGGTAAACTACGTGCTCGTTTTCTACTTCCATATAAAAGTAGATAGTACTTGTGTGTACACGTGACTCCAATAATTCTTATTGACGATGTATGTACTTTATTTGCAATTTTCATTCATACTCACGTATTACCCCAGTAATATATTTGTACGTTTTCTATAGAAATAAATTAGTGTTAAACCGGCACTCATCCGGTTTTAGTTTTCTTACGCCCTCTTACTTACTTACTTTTACCTTACCCCTAAAACTGTTTTCTGATACTTAATTAATGGAATACCTATGATTAAAATAGAATTAACATTTTCTTTTGTACATCTGTTCTCTGTTAGTAGCGCAATGCGCTTGCAGATAGAGGTGCGTCAAAATTAATAATAAATGAAGAGCGCTTTGATTAAAACTCGCTACATTTAGAATTTAATGAAACTTCGTGTCTCGGAAATTACAGATTTTATGCCGCATACGGCCTTGAAAATATATTTTTGTTATTAAACAAAAGTTATTAAAACAGATGAATTTTGTTTAATCCCTGCAGTTGTTTTACGCTAGCTTTTAAAATATTAGATTTGATGACGTAATGGAAGGTAGCGTTTTAAATGCTTACAAAGTGGTAGAAGGAGTATAATTCTTCCCGAATGTACCACCGCCGTACCTATTTTTAACGTGAAACAGTATTAATTTCAATGGAAAGGTGCGATTGTCGGCTTACTTTTATATGAGGCGATCATCTTAGTTCTCGGGAGGAACACGCATCTGTGTTCATATAGAACCTCTGTTCTACATGAAGTTGCTTACAGATGTCCATGGGCTGCAGTGGTCACTTACCATAGGGTGATACAGTTCAACCAATGGTAAGTGGCCACTGCCGGTCGTTTCCCACTTCAATTGTATTAAAAAAAACTAAAGAAAAAACATTTTGGTCAGCTACTTTGGTTGTTAGACTTTACCTTTAAAACGTTACACACGTCTCAAGTCTTTAGATTTATTATAATGTGACGATCATAAGCAAAAGTAATCCACGAAGTTAGATAATTGAGGGCAGTTTAAGGTTCACTCAAACAAAAATTGACCATGTACAGTGTACAGTGAGCTAAATCAAGCATAAAATATTACTGATATACCTACTCGTTTTTATGTAAATATAAAATCAGTACAAAACTAAGTTTTCATACATCAGCTGCTGTAGGCAAAAACGGAAGTGTCGATTCGGAGCGGTAATTTCAGTTTTTCGGCTTCAACTGCAAATGAACAATATAGCTCTCGCTTTTTGTTTCGTTTTTGGATTTACACCAGAAATATTCTGAACAAAAGTGCTGTGCTATTGTGAATGTAATATTGGATTGAAATTTTAAGATCTATGATCAATTTACTAATAGTATTCAACCCTATTTGAGTAACATTTAAAAGATCAAAGTATTTTCATGGAAATTTATAAGATGTGTATGTTACAAAAATAAATATTAATTAACTATAATGTATGAAGTTTCCAATATAAAGTGTAAAATAAGTATTTTTTTATTTTCCCTAATGTTCATTTAAACAGCGTGGTGAAGTTACATAGTGGTGTAGGTGGTACAAGTTTCCTGTCACGCGTGTTTGTATCGACACGTGTTTCTTATACGTGCATAAATTGTAGTTTTTTCGTGTCAATCGCACATGTGGCATCATGACAGGAAAAATATCTATGTAGCAATAAGCAGTACGACACGCGTGCAGGCTTAAACCCGCGTGACAGTAATATGATCCAAAGCTTTTCCTAGTTGTAGAACAGGACTTCGGTCATATTAGGTTAAGACGCTAAAGCCTTTTATATTTATAGCCCAAAGACGAATATATAAACACCAAGACTCAGAACAGAAATCTAAATTTATTCCTCAGATGTCTGTCTGGCTGGAGATCGAACCCGGAGCCCACTGCGCGTCAAACCGTATGGTAGTCGCCCCGCCATGCGGGTCGTCACATAAAAAGGGACGCATCCAAAAATAGTGTGTCGGAGGTGCTTACTATAATAATAGCGTTTATAGTTTGTATATTTTCCTGCAAATGCGTTTATATTTTAAACGAAACGATATTAAAACCAAATCAGTTTGTAATAACGAGATATATCATTAACTGCTTGTATAATAACATTATTTGTTTGCACTGAATTGGTATTATGATAAAGTATATTTATTATACAGCATACAATTTGATTTTGCAAATAAAATCAATTATATGTATAACCGTTAGGGGATGTATATAAAAATTATGTTTAAATCTGGCTATTAATGTTGTTCAGTAAGGATATGCGTGTAAAGTAAAAAAACACATGATTTTATATTGAAATTTTACTGACATCAGATTACAGTTTCCAATAAAAGTCATCCTTAGCATTTCAGCTCAAAGTCGACTCGAGTGTGACAGCTGCGCAGAAATTGAATTTATATAGTTTAAGGAAGAGCCGAGAATGTGGGTCAACTATGTGTCAGCCACAGCTTCTGAAGTTTACGCAGAAATTTGATTTACTTTCGGTATTTTTATGACTTTAAAAGTTTTTGATTCCAAAGTGTAGAAATAATATAAATGTGTTTTATACTTACAATGGCGGATCCATTTCGTTTGGAGGGATAAAGTTAGTTAGTTGAAGGTAAGCTATCAAAAAAATTGATGGTGAAAAGAAGGTATTTGTTGACAAAGTATTTAGACAAAATAGATCCATACTCTTTAGAGAATTTGGTTTTTCGAAAAACAAAGTTAATTAACAGGATATTCAAGATGCGCCAACAGCAATCATTACATTCATCCAATCAGTTAAGAGTTGTACTAGTTTAAATATAACCCTTTTAACTGCTTGTCTATAAAATCGACCACTCTTCACCTCAATAAAGGCTCCGACATCGCTGCACACGCTGTATATAGAATCAGACTAGATTGGTATAATGTCGAGCCTATATTTCTGCCTGCAATAGCACCTCGCTATACTGTTTCGTGTTATTTTTATTTATTCGGCAATACTGCGCAAATATTAAAAAGAGTTGCAGTAGATAACTTGTGACACAGGAAACAAAATGGTCTCTTAACATGAACTATTTCATGCGCCGTTATAGCAAAGGATATGACCCAATGAATTTAATTTTAAATAAATAGTAGGTCTTTCATTTTCTATATATACATAGGCAAAGACAAAATCAACGTTAAAATGTCGCATTGAATTAAAACTTGAATGTTTTTGAGATGTTAAAGTAATTTGTTACTTTTAGTAACTTTATTTTCAAATTTGACATAGACGCCGATTGTATTATATTTTGTAAGCTACAGTTTATGTAAGCTACAGTTTAGTCCCGTGACTTTAATAAATAAAGGTTACTATTCAGTGAGACGCAAATCATTTCAGTTTTCCGAGGAAGTACAACATGAAACTTTGAAAGCAGTTGAGTTTTCTTTAATTTAAAGTCACCTCTAGGTATGGCTTTAAGTTCGGAAATCTCAGGAATCGATTTAAGATGGAATTCCGATGTTCAGCAAATTGGAAAGTTAAATTTGATGTTTATCGATGTCGCGGAGTTAGGCAATAGAATACAAAGAGACATGACAAAAAAATTGCTTGTTTTATTATTTTTTTGTTTCGTGAAAAGCTATCTAAAATAATTAATTTTCAATGAAGTGACAATAAGATAATTATGTACTTACCTAATGTTAAAGTGATTGAAACTGCTTTTGAAGGTTTACTTTTTTAGTGCGTTTACAAAAAATTATGACACTTAATTCTTATATGTATGTGCGCTCACGGACACTTAAAATCGACACGCATATTATTTATGGTATGGAAGTAACGAGTAAGAAGCGAGCGAACGAATAAGAAGCGAGTTTAACCTATTTTATGGTATGGAAGTAGCAAACGAGCATGCGGCCCACCTAATGCTAAGTGGTTACTGCCGCCCATGGACATCTGTAATCAACCCTAGTTAAGATCAAAGTCTCACCTAAGGTTAGCCACAAATGTGTTGCTACCCCGGAGGATTAAGATAGAACGCCTCGGAAAAGTATGTCTCCCTTACAACACCCTTCAGACCAAAACACAACAGCGCATAACACTGTTGTTATTAGGCAGAAATAGGTGTGGCGGTGATGCTTCCCTAGTCGAACCGCAAAGAGTTCTACCACCTACAAAATATATTCTAATCGAATCAATAAATTTGTATTCAACACAATCTATGTATTTATATAAACGTTAACTTAATAAGGTTCATTCTTGCGCTCAGTTCAATAAGATATGTTATGTTATGAATATTTGGCGGCTATTCATTTTGTTTTTATTTGTCTTTGTAAAAGTGGTAACTTTAATTTGAACATATATGCGGGTTGTCGGATTAAGTTAAATATTATTTTCAATATGATTTGGTCTTCTGACTTTTGACATTACGGTATTGCAATTCTGAGACATCGTTTTCGACGTCCTTCACTTGAGCCGTGAATTCATATCTATGTTTAAATCTGTCGACGGCAATTGCGGATGCGGATGCTACTGCGATTAGCTTTAGTCTAGATTGAAGGATGGAAGTCTAGATATTCAATAGTTCTGTTTCCGTTATATGGCAAAGTAACAATTGTCACGTGTCTTGCAGTTAATCTGACTTTACCTGATCATAGAGGACTTGTTTTATATCTGATTTATAATAATGTTAAGCGTTAACTAGGTTTGTACATTATGCGCTCTAACTTAATCGGAAGTAACGGATATAGACGATAAAAACAACTTACTAAATGTTAGCAATTAAATTAAAAATCGTTATTTTCGTCAATCATATACAAAAGATGTACCGTACTGTAAGACTCTGAAATGGATATAAACAGACTATAGAAAAGCGAGTTTAACCTATTAAAAGTTTAACTATAGTTTAGTATAGTAAGTGAGACACTCTGGAGTGTCGTTCCAACTTAGTCTTCAACACATTTATTACCGGCCTGAGGTAGAATCCAATTTTCTTCATTAGGCACGTTTTATCTGGTGAACTGCATGCTTGTTTGTTATTTGCATGTTGTTGCTGTTTGTTCGCTGCTTTAGTAAAACAAATTCGTGACGAATAGTTTACCTCTTTCCTTCAGGAAGTCGGTTTAAAAGTTTACTGAACAAGAAAATTCTCAGAAATATAGGTTTTCTTAAGAACTTCTGTTCTTATCGCCGTGGTTAAATTGATTCTGATAATAAAATGTTGCTCTCCAGAATTAGTAATGAGCTTACGACCTCATATTTTTAAACATTCTAAAACACAAAGTAGACAAAAGAGACGAAAAAAATCTTCCGTGGAAATCTTTAGAGCTGTGCAAAGCTGCTAAATAAGCAATTATATGGCACAAAAGAGGGCCGTGGGATCTTGTTCCGTGGTTTTAATTCATTCGCAAAGCACTGTCTATTCATGTATGTACGACCCAGATAGCTCCGAACACCCATTAATAATGTTATTTAGTGAAATGCTAGGTGATAGAACCAGTCCAGAATAGGGCTACGGTATCCCCTACCTGGATTCAGATGGCTCAGGACCGGTCGGAGTGGTGCAGATTATGGGAGGCCTTTGTCCAGCGTAGGATTTTGAAGGGCTGATATATGGATGGACCTTCTTAGTCTTCGGAAGAAGCACCGCATTTGTGATAGACATCAGATAGAACCCCTGTCCTACGTGAAGTTGCCAATACATGTCCATGAGCAGCAAAAACCACTTATCATCACGTAGACTGAATGCTCATTTGCTACTTCATATGATGTAAAATGTAAAAATGTAAGTAGCAAAGAAGCATGCAATCTACTCGACGGTAAGAGGCCACCGTCGATCTGAGCATCAGTAATTAACCCCAGATAAGATCTGAGGTTGGCCACATATGCGTTGACCCATGAGGAGTAAGAATGCGTCGGATAAGATATTAAAACTACGGTCTCTACGATAAGTTAACATTATTTGGTACCTCTACGACTAAAGTCAATGAATGTGGTTAGAATTGCCGCTGAGTTTCAAACAGAAATTAGATTTGTTTTCGACGACGAATGTAATCTGACTGAATTGAATCTTGTTAACTGTTGCATTGCTTTCGTTTGATGTAGCGTACAAATGGTATATAGTATTTTTTGACGACCCACGTGGTGGAGCGGTCACCATACTGGTGTAACACGCAGTGGGCCCCGGGTTCGATCCCCGGCCAGATAGATATCTGAATGATGAGTTTTGATTTCTGTTCTGGGTTTGGGTGTTTGTGTATTCGTCTTTGTGTGTCCATGGCACCCACGACACAGGAGAAAATCCTACTGTGGGGCTATGACTGTAGAAAGCGTTAATGTTTATGTTTAAATAATGTGTATGTTATGCATAAAAGAAGATGACTTGCATTGATTATTTGTGATTAGTTGTAAGGGCATGAGGACATGTTGTGTGTCAGTCTTGAATAGTATCATTCCCTCTCTTCCCGTGGACGTCGTAGGTGGCGACTTCTCCAGGCGATAGGCAGCAGCGTCTTTTTATGTAGTATAAGTCTACTACAGCTATTATCAGATGTAACTATTGGCAAAATCCACATTACGCCTATGTCCAGCAGTTGATTTCAAAAGTCGGGTGAACATAACGGTATTTTTAATAATTCTATACTCTATAATTTGCCAGCAATTTATTATAACTATCTTGAGAACTATCAAAGCATATAATTGACGACCCGCGTGATGGAGCGGTCACCATACCGGTCTGACACGCAGTGGGTACCGGGTTCGATCCCCGGCGAAACAGACATCTGAATGATGAATTTAAATTTCTGTTTTGGGTCTGGGTGTTTGTGTATTCGTCTTTGTCTGTGTCCATTGCACCCACGACACGAGAGAATCCTAGTGTGGGGCTATGAGCATGGAAACAGTTATATAACGTCCAAAGTTGGAGGAAATACTTATAGCGGCAGTAATGCTGCTTAATGCTACTGGCATTAAGTAGCATTACTTTACCTTCTTTGAATGAAAATTAATTAATTGTAATCTGGATCTCAGTGCCGAAAATATTTATTTTTAATTTTCATTTAAATAATGCATTTAAATAAGGCATTTAAACAATCATTTTAACACTTCGAGTGAGTCAAGTGCGATTCTCGGAACCAGTAAACTGAAATGGCAATGGACAGGCCATATCATTCGTAGGACAGATAACCGGTGGGTTAGAAAAGTCCTCGAATGGAGACCTCGTTTGTCTAAACCGTAGGCCGCTTCTGGAGCAGAAGGACTGTTGACTTGAAGAAGACGGCGGGTAAGCCCTTGATTCAGATGGTTCAGGACCGGTCGGAATTGCGTAGATTAGGGGAGGCCTATGTCCACCAGTGGACTTTCAACGGCTGATGGATGGATGGATATTCATATAATTAAAAGTGTAGTTCTTCTTAATCGACATCCAAAATTGTTATGAAGTTCATACATGGTACATGTGTCAACATATTTTTTTAAAGTATGGAAGTAGCAAACGAGCGTACAGCCCACCTGATGGTAAGTGGCTTCTGCTACCCATGGACATCTGTAATCAACCCTAGTTAAGGTAAAGCTCTCACTTAAGGTTAGCCACAGATGCGTTGCTACCCCTGAGGACTAAGACGGAATGCCTCGGAAGAGTACGTCTCCCTTACCACACCCTTCAGACTAGAACACAACAACTTCTACCCAATAACACTGCTGTTATTGGGTAGAAATAGGTGTGGCGGTGGTGCTTCTGGAGCCGAACCACAAAGACCTCTATCACCTTCAGAACATACTGTCAATGCTCATTAATCACATATGCACATTATTAATATTAGCGTCGGAATGACTCCAAATATTTTTAGGTATAAAACATATGAATATTGGTAATAAATGACGGAGGTATCGTATATCATACGTCAATTTTAATAAGGAAGATGTTTATGATATTCAGTTAAAATGTTGACCTCATTTCCTCCTGAGTGTAGGCATGATTATTTACGCATATAAAATAATATGTTATTTTGTTTTTAAAGTATTTGTAGTCCATATATATTTTTTATTGATACTACTAATAAAAAATTAAATATGTTGCGAATTTGTAAAAATAAAATACAATTGTAACATAATATTTGACGGCCCGTGTGGGAAATCAAGATATATAAGACATTAAGAATCTAGAGAAAGCAGCGATAGCCTGATGGTCGAAACTTGGCCTCTCATTCGAGGGTCCGCGCTTCGAATTCCAGGCACATACCACTGATTTTTCTATTATGTGCATATTAGAAATTAATTGTTACTGCTTTACGGTGAAGGAAAACATCGTGAGGAAACCTGCACACCAGAAAGTTCTCTAAAAAAAAAAAAAAGATTTTTAGCGTGTGTGAAGTCTACCAATTTGCACTTGGGTAGCGCGGTGGACTATAACTCTGTCACTCTGACAGAAGACCCGTGCCCAGCAATGGGACAATAATGTTGACGATGAAGAATCTACTGACAAGTTAACCTAATTTGGCGCCTCTACGAGTAATATCAACGTGGTTAGAATTGCTGCTTACGCTTGAAACTAAGCGGAAATTCGATTTGTTTTCGACGACGTATGTTATGTCATAGAACCACATCTTGTTTGGCTCCATTACATTGCATTCCTTCAATATAGCGTTCGAAAGCCATATCATTTCGGAATTTGTAAAAAGAGAAATACATTTTTTTTTTATAGTATGGAAGTAGCAAACGAGCATGCAGCCCACCTGAAGGTAAGTGGCTTCTGCTGCCCATGGACATCTGTAATCAAACCTAGGTAAGATCAAAGTCTCACCTAAGGTTAGCCACAGATGCGTTGCTACCCCTGAGGACTGAGATGGAATGCCTCGGAA
>MOOZ01001626.1:32367-46057 GCA_002930495.1 Cecropterus lyciades | reverse complement strand
TGTAAGATTGATTTGATATTTATATTATTTGTTATTATAATTGGTATGAATTGCATGATGTTGGTATGTGTTTATTTAATAATATAAAATTAGCTATTTAAAATAATTTAAAATCAAATTATGATATTCGCATGCCTTGAAGGTAGAATAAGAGGAAATGTAACTAATTTATAAGATCGCTATGTACCTTATTTATATGCAAATAAAGATTATTCTATTCTATTCTATTCTAATCCTTACAAGCTTCGAGTATTCTGCCTCGAGTATTCATGGTGAACGTTTCAATGGCAATGGTTGAATATTAGTCGTCGGCAGGCAATCTTCTGAAATTTCGAAATATTTACAGTCTGACAATAACATTAATCTCTAATTATGTATGCGTTTGGATTAACTAGGACTAAACGTTAGTCAATTGACAGGAAATACTCCGAAGTTTCGAGAGTTCCCTCTAGCAATTACGACGTTAGTTCTGGATAGATTGACGAAGACAAATATAGTCAATGAACAGATAATCCTCCGAAGTTTCCGAGAAAATCTTACTCTAGTATTTTCACTTTCCGATCTACACAAATCGATGAAGAATGGACGATTTGACAGCTAAACTAATAGATGTGGTCTAGTTTAAAGGGGTTCATCTAAATCCTCAGTTATAGTAACTTATTTATAGCTGACCCGGTAATAGTTCAATCCCAATTGCGGTTGATCAAATCAGGTCCCCACGTCCAAGAGCAGTGTATGTTATGGATAATGGCGACTAGGGGACAAAATCCAAAATCCGTTGGAAATCCGGAAGTACTCTTCGCAGCGCCGAGGACGGCCATCAGGAGGGTTTTAGTGCGGTAAAAATTCCACATAACAGGCGTCGCTCCGACGGCGTCGAGTACCTTTTGCAGGTTTCCCCCTCGAGAACAAAAAAATAGCCGTCACATCTTGGAAAGAAAGAGAGGATATACATAAAATATATATATCCTCTCTTCCTTTGGGAAGTCGGTTAAAAAATGATGACAAAATCCAGGAGTTACACTCCTGCGTATCAACATCAATATCTACTGCGGTCACAAACACGCATGCTAGTCACGAAAACCCCTGTTTGAGGAGCACCTACGTCCGACATCTACTGCGGGACAAAGGTGCCCTCAAACTAGCCTCAAGTATACCTGTCCAATGGTGACTACTTACTATCCGATGAGCTGCTCAACTGCTACTTTTATCAGAAAATTGCGATGTTGTGACCAAAACTTATGAACAGAAAGAAGTTCGACATATTTCAGTCACCTTTACTACTATAGAAGACTAATATGTTATTAATAATGCGTACGAATGCGTGTTAAGCGATGCATGTAAGGCCTACCATAATCGGTCAAGCGTATACCATTCTCTTATTGATCTAGCCTTCTGAACAAGGTTTTGACTATGACGTGATAATTCTCAAGGTCTCTTATTAACTTACCACTATTTATAGGCAGTGATAGATTTTTTAAGGTGCAAGAAGCAATATGGTTCGACAAATAGGTACCACCGCCACACCCATTTCTAGCCTGGCAGAGTTCGTGTCAAGAAGTAAGCAGTTCTTGCCTTAAGTGAGACACTCATACTCTTAAGTCAATTTTGCTTTTGCGCTTGTTTGTCCCGTAATATGCAATATCACAAGCAAATTTACATAAACTATATAATTGGGAAGATTTAAGTCGTTGTACCGTCGGTTCTATGAGGCATCATTATCCCGATATAGAAAACTTTTCTCATGGAGAAGCAAAGTAGAAAGTGTAAATAAAATAACTTGTGAATTAATTTGTAAAAAAATGTGTAGATTTTTACTAAAGCTACGTGTAATCAACCCACGTCAGATGTCATCCAACCTATATCGCTTCTGAAGATGCTTAAGCTGTTCCAATTATTTTTACTGAAACAAAATGTTTAACGTCTCCGAAGAGCGGAAGTGAGCATGAACCCCCCCCCCCTTTTATAGATGTCCATGGGCGGTAATCACCACTTACACATCCGGTGGACTGCATACTCGCTTGCTCTTTCAATCTAATAAAACAAAGAAAACAAAAAAGGCAATATTACAGGAGAGCCAGGTAAAAAATAAGCAATCCTTTTTAAAAACAAAAAACTTTTTATGAATAAAGTAATAATAATAAAAATGTGAAGATCAAAGTGAAGTTAGAGTACCACGCATACAAATCGATATATGCGTTGACTTTTTTTTCACAATTTTTAGTGATTTTTTTAGTTTATACAAATCGATGTATGCGTTGACGTCGACTAATCTGGTGTACAACAGTTTTATCGATTTATGTACTATATTTTTCTATTAACCATTTATATAGTATGCTGCTTATATGTAGACCGTGAATAGTCGCGGATCGATTGTTTAGTCGAGACTATACACATTGAACAGTCGGTCGATAGTTGTACGACTGTTTATCGAAACACGATCGATATGGTTTAAGATTTTTTGTTGAGCTATGTTGATTTTTTATTGAACTATCTTGTAACTCTTATTCGGATTATCTACATTTCCATATACTTGAAGTATAACTTTTTTTTTGTATCGAGGAGGAAACCTTCAAAAGATACCCAACGCCGTGGGAGCGACGCCAGCTCGGCGCTGCGAAGAGGACTTCGGGATCTCCAAAGGAACACAAACGGAGTCCTCTGAGCGCGTTGCCCTGTCGGGCTCTACCCGGGTGAGTGGTTGGGCTCCCTGCACCGTCTGGTCTCTACGACAGTATGCGACCACACATACCGTCGTCCTTCCCGGGGTTGCCTGGCTGGACGGTTCGAGCTCCCACTCTTGCCACTTGAAGTTTAACTAAACAGCTGTTCGACTAAAAGTTGAATGTATGCGCTAGGCCTTAGACCTGGAAATTTCCAGATTATGTTTTATAATGGTTCATAAGGATAAGACCTTACAACCTAACCTTAGTGTCGCAGACCAGTAATGAAATAGGTCAAATGCGTTAGAACTGTAAATTATGCATCCGAGATCGGCTGGAATGACCGGCTCTATGTAGAGTCTTTAGAGCCAATGTTTGTAAACGTTTACAGAGTCAGTGGATATTCTAATAATTATTGTAGGGCGAAAATTTTGTACCGTGAAACAACTCATACCTTTCGTTATAAGTATGTGTGTAAAGGTCGAGATATATAGGTGGCGATCATAGTCTATTAGTGGCAACTCATCTATAATTGACTTCAGGTGAACAATGTTCTACAACCATCAAAATTTCTTAGAGAGCTTAGATGCTCGTTTGCTACTTCAATTTCATAAAGAAAAGAGAGTTTACAGACCTATATATAGATAGGACATTGACCATATCTCCAATAATCACAACCTAGATTGTCTAACCGAGAATTTAACCCGGAACCAGCAAATCCGTCGCCACCGAACGTCGTAACGTTAACATTATTTTGGTCCGACGTGACACTCACTACAGTAAGTAAACTTCATTCACTACTCAGTTCTGAATGAAATATTGCCCATACTGCACGTTGTTCGGGGCGTGTTTACTTTCGGATATTCAAATAATAATAAATAATATTGTGAATTTTTAAATTGGAAATTAATTAATATTAAATATTGTGTGCGTGAATATTTTATTGGTTCGGAATTATAAATAAATAATACTGTGAATATTGAAGCGGGAAAATATTTTAAATATTTAATATTTCGTGCGTTGATATTTTATAGTGAACTGACATTTTAATTTGTTGATGGTTTGGAAGAAAATAATTTAGATCAATAAAAAGGAAACAATTTCAATATTACTAACTATTGGATATGTATGTAAATGATTTTGTTTCTAGTGATGAGCTGACAGGAAAATTAACATATTGTAATAGGCAATTAGTGCCTGATTTTATTGTGCTGTGAACTGCTGCGTTGTTTGTTTCCTCAAATTAAATTTAAATAAAAAATAATCTGAATAAAAAATTATAAATTGTAATTATAGTGTTATTCAGCATTATATATACGAATTTATTATTCAAGGGCATGTAATAATATAAACAATTTAAAATTCCAAAAATCGAGATAGATAGGTCATTCGAGATTAAATGAAGAACTAATCTTGGTTTTCATAAAAGAGATAAAAGATATTATAAGATAAAGGGATAGAAAAGATAAACGATTAAGATAAACATGAGATTTTTTTTAAATATTGACAATCGAATCAAATATTTGATAGAAGTGATTGATAGTTCATGATCGCGTGCCACTATGTCGTCTTGGACGAAGGAATTGGACGAGGCAGCGGTGCTTGCCACTAAGAGTGGCACGTGGCATATTCTTCTCTTTTATCTTCTGTGTGGGCTTGCTGCGATACCTACTTCTTTCCTTGTGTTTTCTCAGGTAAGACATTACTCATAAGGTATAAAGTAAAAATCAATAACTTTTGTCACGATGTATGACTATGACGATAAGATGTATAGTTTTATGTCTAGGCCAGGGGTACCAATCTTTTACAATCTTTTACAATCAATCAATCAATCTTTTACAGCCGTCGCCGCACTTACAAATTTACTATGTTGTCACGGCGCTCTAGTCTAGCTAGTTACTTGGTATAGATACATTTGAAAGAAATAAGTACCTTTAGTAAAGTTATAGTAGTATCTAGGCGCAAAAATGAAACTTGTTCTTTATTATATTTACGACAGTTTAGAATTTAAATGGGAAACAAGATAAACTAAGGAAAACAAAGATTTAATAAGTATAATGACTTCTCAGTCAAATCAATGTGTCTCACGTGTGCCTCTTTACTTTCTACGGCACCAGGACGACGCGGCGCACACTTTGAGAACCCCTGGTTTAGGCGGAATATCTAACTAGACATGTCGGGCCATTTAAAAATGTAACATACCTTGAAATTGTAATAACTATTGATAGATTATATTTTAATTAAATAAGACGAAATGTTTCTGCATTGATCTGAAAATTATAAAAGTTATAGAAAGAAGAATAAAGAAGAAGAAAGTTCTATTATTACACATTCTTGGTTCTTAAAACTATTTTCATTCAAAATAAATGCATACGATGATAAATATATGGAAACAAGTGGTCCGGCATACGTGTAATTAAAAAAATAAAGATTGATGTAAGATTAAGATCTTTGTAGGCTCAAACAGGGCTGAACTTGTATCTGAACTTTCATTCCTAAATTCATAAAACTTGACAAATAAAATATATTACTATAAATTTATTGACATTTTATCGTTGATGGTTACTGCAGCCCATGGACAACAATCGACTTAAAATGGTATGTCTTACTGGTGATAAAAGAGTCACTCAGCGTGCTATGAAGAGGGATATGCTTGGAATTTCACTACGAGACATGATTCGCAACGATAAAATCCGAAGGTGAACTAAGCTTACCGACATAGCTCTCAAAATTAACAAGAAGTGGCAATGGGCCGGCCACAACGCTCGAATACCGATAACCGATGGGTAAGAAAGGTCCTCGAGTGGCGAGCACATTTAGGCAAAATGAGCACAGGCCGCCCAACAACCAGGTTGACCTGAAGAAAACAGCGGGAATGTTTAGGGGAGGCCTATGTCCAGTGGACCTCAAAAGACTGATGGATAGATGGATGTATCACTGATGAAAGAAACTCAGTCTTTTAAGCCCTATTGAAAAGACTGGAGTTTTGCTGACTCACAAGTTGTCTAGTCTTTTAAGACTTAATATCTTGAGGTATAATACTTAAAACCTAACGTCTTTTAATCATAAGTTACTTAAAAACTTATAAAAATTACCGAATCGTTGATGATGACTTAGAAAGATGTTTACGTATTGGTTTTCTTGGCTTAAGCCTTTTTTATCGCGGAGAAATCCTCACGAACCCCGTTTCCCCGGGAGGACGAAAGGAATATGTTGGACTCTTACCCTCTAAAACTCCGCGGCATTACATTCGTGGCCCGGCAACATTGGCCAGCATTGGCTTAAACCTAGTGTACCTTACCATTAGGGCTGTAAAATTAACGACATAATATGTACCCGTATGTATTCGTTACTTTAACAATTAGTACTCGTTATTCCGTTACTCATTACTTTTGTTACTAACATGGAGCATGGCATCGAGCCGACAACCAACAAGTCATTCCTTCCATCTTTTTTCTATAACGGTGCCATTTTAAATTGCTTATTCTATGTCACTCACTCTCCAAACTGAGACGATAGTAATGATGTGTCATACGTCAGAATCCGTCATGCCGTTTGGGCTGTAGCGCGTACCAAATAAATTGACATATAGACATACAAACAAACAAACATTCATACACACAACACACATAGGTATACACATACACATAACACAACATACATTAATACATTCATATGCTCGAAATACATATACTCGAAATACATATACTTTAATACCCGAGTGCATCAAAAATGCACTCGGGTATTAAAGTACCCCAATTTTTTGGAGTTAGCGATACTGCTGACATTTTATAATATGATGCATGAATCGCAACGTTGGTAATATTTATTTTCTCTTTACTATTCGTTTATAAGTTTGTATAACGAATCAAGCTGTAATGCTTGTGTAATGTGTAACGTGTTATGTAATTCATAATTAGGAGCTACACAATTTATTAAAATTAAATATTTATGAGCTCTTCCTAACTATAATATAGTTATTCTTAATTATGATTAATTATTCCTAACACATATTTATATTTTCCTCAAATTATAATTTATTTGCGTTGAAAATCTTTGTTATTTCATTTTTTTGTGATAATTAATTTTTGTGAAAATAATTCCCCTGTCCGTTTTTCTTACTTATAAATTCTGTCTCATTAAATATTTTCAACAAATAATTCACAGGTTCTTTTTATTATAACTAACATTCTTAACTGACAAGCCTAACCTTGGAAGTCGCTTTGAATAAGTATTTACCAACTCATAATTCCTTTTACTAATAAATGGTGCGTCTAAGCAAAACATTATATTAAATATCACGTTCGCTTTATAAGTAACGTGACCCCTTAATAACAGATATTAAGGTTTAAAATGCCGTAATACGTTTCCACGTGAGTCTACAAAGATACTCTTTCAAAGCTTAGTCCGAAGTAGGTATAATGCATCGAGGTATTTATATGTAAATACATCTCTATTCATGACCTAATCTTTGACATATTCTCTATACATTTAACGATTCCCTTTGAGCGTCTTTATGTATACTTAAAAGGCAGAAGTCTTTGTGGTTCAACTCTAGAGGCACCAACGCTGCACCTTTTTCTGCCTATTAACGCAGTATTAGGCGTTGCGCTATTCTGGTAACAAGGGTCTGGTAAAGGTAGAAATTAGAAAGGCATAGTGGCTATTCTCAGATAAAACTAATCTTATTTTTTATAAAATTGAAGTAGCATACGGCTATCCTACTCCCTGATGGTAAGTGGTAATTGCGGACGGATAGATAATTTTATACGAGAATGGAGATCTTTAAGTCAGCATATTGTTACAAGATATTTTTATATTAGATAAAGAAACATATTAGAACAAGTATAGTTTGACCGGGAGGGTTTGCTGTTTAATCGGGGAGGTATCTTCACAGCTGTTTCTGGCGTGAATCAATCCGTTTTGGTGGAAAGTTGTGGATACCGGCTCAAAAGTGGGAAGGATGTAAATATTCTGCCCCCCCCCCCCNNNCCCCCCCCCCCCTTAAAAAGTGCCACCCGGTCATGGAGCCCGCTGACATGCGCACCCTATGCCACAAGTCTTATTCTAGAACAATGTAGCATTATCGTCAAATTGTGACAATTGAAAAAGACCTTCATGAGAGCCGATGGATGGGCAGTGGTCACTTATCATCAGGTGGAAAGGTCGTTAACTACTTCTATACTGACAGATCACCGTGCAAACGAACGTCGTAAAATCGTAATGAGTATGATAGCTACACTATTCTGCCTACTTTATTCTAGTTAACTACTTCTGTATTGGTAAATCACCGTGCAGACGAATATCACGAAAGCATGACGAGTAAGTAGTTCCACTCTTATGCCCACTTCCTTCGCTAATTCTCTCGCCACTCGTCGAGCATGTAGCACACATAAAATAAAAGTGAACGTGGGTCAAGGTATTAGTTAAATAAAGTCGAGTCAATAACATAATAACATGTAGTCGTAAAAGATCCAAAATAAATATTTTCTTCAGTCGTGGGAAATGGACGCCGACGCAACTAATCGGTGCCAATTCTTTCACACTTCTAGTTACGACTTTTCTTTGTATTTTGTCTCAGACCAAATAAGAAAGACTATGCCAACGCACACTGTATTCAAAATCAAAAAAATAAAAGTAGATGATGTACAGTGTCTTTAGCATAATTCGACAGATGACGCGAAACTCCATAATACATTTTTTCCATAAAACTTATACAATGTTAAATATTACGCACGAAATACAATTTCCGCTCGAGTATGTGAATCTCCTAAGTTATATGTTTATAGAGATTATTTAATTATATACATTAAGTGAAACTTGTTTAAATCGTTGTGAATTTTAAAGGCGAAAGAACAAAAATTCGTTAGGAAAGCAGTTGTTGGCGCTACAACTAGATAGCTACAACTAGACACTGCACCCCGTTCTTAATCACAGTAACAATTTTAGTTCGTGAGCTTGCATTAAAGCTCAAGTTTCATCCATCCATCCATCAGCCTTTGAAAGTCCACAGCTGGACATAGGCCTCCCCTAATCTGCGCCATTCCGTCCGGTCCTGCGCCATCTGAATCCAGCGGTAGCCCGCCGTCTTCTTCAGGTCATCAGTCCACCTGGTCGGGGGGCGGCCTGTACTCCTTTTGCCCAGACGTGGTCTCCATTCGAGGTCTCTTCTACCCCATCGGTTGTCTGTCCTACGAACGATGTGCCCATTGCCACTTGATATATATGCGAAGATGTCCTACAAGAATATGGGCTACAGTGATTACTTAATCGATATTTGAAAAACTATAAGCTCACACACACATTCTTTTTTTTGTTTATGGGACTGAAACAACAAAAGAAATTCCGCCACCCCTTGCAAAATACATTTGACGAAGGTGTCTCCGGAGAGGAATTACAAAATATTTTACCAAGGCTTATATGTTGTCAACCCATTATGGTCCCACTGCTGGGCACGGGTCTTCTTTCAGATTGAAGAGTTTTAGGCCATTTACCAGCGCGCTAGCCGAGAGGAAATTGATAGACTTCAATCAACTTTGAGAACTGTTTTTTTAGAGAACTCTCAGGTGTGCGGGTTTCCTCACAATGCTTTCCTTCACCGTAAAGCAGTGATAATTAATTTCTAATACGCATATAATTTTAAAAACCAGTGGTGCGTACCTGGGATTAGAACCTCGGACCCTCGATTAAGAGGCCGAGTTTCAACTATTAGGCCATCACTGCATTAAACGTATATATCTGCGCTTAATTCATGAATAACACTTGACTGAGACAGAGTTCGGCCTACTTCAGTAATCATAGTGTTTTGTTTTATACGTTAAGTCTATATTTTTTAGTTTCAAAAAATAAGGTTTTAAAAAATATAGACGTAAGTCTATATTTTCTAAAGTTTTTTATGTTTTAGAATTCTGCGAAGTGATGATTAATTGAATTTCGATGTTTTTACACAGCTGGTTATAACGCGTTTTAAATTGTAAGCAGTTACTACATGCCGTCAGATGGACTGCGTGTCCATCTGATGGTTAGTGTTCACTGACGCTTATGAACATATATAAACAACTCCGCATTGAATTCTACCTGAAGTCATTAGTCAGTTGCCACTCATGAGAACCAAAAAAAAGGCGCCTCGAATTTAGGTCAGCCGTAAACCGCACCCTTCCAACAAAATATATGAACTGCTTCAACTACACCAATTCTTCATCTATTCATCCATTATCAGCCTTTTGAGGTTCACTGCTGGACAAAAGACTCCTCTAAATGACGGCATTCAAATCGGTTATGTCCCTTCTGAATCCAACGAATTCCCACTGTCTTCTTCAGGTCGGTCCACATGGTCGGGGGGCGACCTATGCTCTTTTTGCCTAAACATGATCGCCACTCGAGGGCCTTTCTTCTCCATCGTTTATTAGTCCTTTGATAGATGTGGCCGGCCCATTGCCACTTCAGCTAATTTTGATAGCTGTATGGGTAAGCTTAGTTCGCCTACGGATTTCATCGTATCCCACCCAGGTCGACCGAAGACCTGAATAAGACAGCGGGAAACCGTTTGATTCAGAAGGCAAATAAAAACGCTTAAACGCTTTAAACGCTTTTTACACTCATAGCCCCACAGTAGGATTTTCTCCTGTGTCGTGGGTGCCATGGACACACAAAGACGAATACACAAACACCCAGACCCGGAACAGAAATCTAAACTCATCATTCAGACGTCTATCTGGCCGGGAATCGAACGCGGGACCCACTGCGTGGCAGACCATTATTGTGACCGCTCCGCCACGCGGGTCATCATCTGATGATGATGTCACGTCAGGCACATGAGCAGTGGCACCATTTAGGGGTGGTCTCTGTCCAGCTCTAGACCTCGAAAGGCTGAATGGATGAATATGTATAAATAATTTAATATTTGTCACGCTATGTTTAGCGGTCCGTATATTACCTATGCTACATGATTGCAACAGTATTTAAGATGAGTCTCCTTGTAACGCTAACTTATCTGTTTGTATGAAGCGCTGATCAGATTATCTCAATTGTGATTGTGACATACTATTGACGAATACTACCTCTATATTCTGTAGTAATAGAAAGCTAAAAGTATCGTATTATTTTTATCGGTTTTGGATGATTTTGGAAAAAAAGCAATGATGTAGTAAAGTTAATTCATACGTATACAAAAATGAAAGTTCCGCGTGTCTGTATTATAAATATTTGTTTATTAAAAAGATAGTTTGGTAGACTAAGAATACGTAATGACATTGCTACAAGTTAAAGAGTTTTTATCCAACTTCGTCAGAAGGAGGGTAATGTTTATGAGCGTGTTAACGTGTATTTGTACGTATGTACGGCCCAAACGACTTGACGGATTGTGACATATGACATACAATCGTTTCAATTGGCAGAACTCTAGCTATATTATGTTAAAAAATACCTGAACTGATACATAAGAAAATAAGAGGGGAAGGGACGACTTGATTATTATCATGAGAATGTAGGTATGAAATGAAAGCTAGTAAATAGATCATTTTGACGGAACCTCATTAAAAGCCTTAAATTAAGTATATTATTACAGACACAAAAAAAAATCGGCTGCTAATTAAATGCATCATCTGTGAAAACTTCAACTGTCTAGCTATCACACTTCATGAGATACAGCTGACAGACGGACAACGGAATATTAGTAATAACGTCCCTACCCTAAACAGAGTCAAGGTGAGAAACTTCGTGCACATTGCCAAACGCAGATAAAACCGCCCTATAGAGTTAGTGGCTAATGTATAAACAAGTGTGTTTTTTTAAGTTTCAATTATTGATTCAAGGCCGGGCGGCGGTATTCACTATAAGACAACATATTGTACGTCTAACCAACCAGTAGTAATCCTATTCCATGAAAGATTAAATCTAATCTCGATACATTACAATATCGACTGCGTCGAGGCGACGTGGTATTCCGATTGCTTTTGAGATGTATAACAATGACACATGAATTTGGGTTTTTAAATTCATGACTCTCAAAGGTCGGGTAGTTTAAAGACATTTATTTTTCAAATGATTTTGCAAAATATCATTGACATTTTAATTATAATATTGATTAGGTATGGCGGCATTGGGTATAGCGACCCTATGCCTATAATGTACTGTATATACTCGTAAAGGTGGTAGGACCCTTTGAGGTTTGATTTCGAAGGCACCGTATCCGTACTTTCTTTTTTAATAATATTGAAGTAGCAAACGACCATCCAGTCCATCTGACGGTAAGCGGCTCCTGCAGCCCATGGACATCTATAATCAACCCCAGAAAAGATCAGTCGTACCTGAGGTTGGCCACAGACGTGTTGCTTCTTATAAGGACTAAGTTGGAATGTATCGGATAAGTACACTGCTGTTATTAGGCAGAAATAGGTGTGGCAGTGGTCCTTCAGTCGAACCTTCAAAACTTATGATATGGGTGATCGTGGCCATTTATCAGCTACGCATGCTCGTTTATAGAGAAATCTCATGTTCATATGCTTAACTTTATTCACAATAAATAATGTATTATTTAAGACTAAATATCGCGAAAGTGATACATTTTGATACGTTACGGGTACTCACGATATGCGGTTTTTGAATTTCTTTTTGCCGATATTTCGACCCAGTTATACGGATCGTCGTCACGGCGAAACACAGTAGAGAGTTGAGTTTCGCCGTGACCACGATCCATGTAACTGAGTCGAGATATCGGCAAAAATAAAATAGATTATTTGATAATTAATGACTTACATGCATGACAACCGAAATTCGTATCATCTACTATCACTTTTTTATAAAAAGATATCACAGAATAGGACTCTAAATGTTAATGTAAACAAAAACTATGTACCTACTTGTCGATACACTGACTTGATGTGTTTTGAAGTAGTGTCAAATTAAATTAAAGTTAACTGTTTTTGCACGAATATAGTTTTTGTATATAAAGTTGGAGTAGCGAATAAGTATGGGGTCCAATGATACGTATTAGATAATTGTCACGTAGGTATATAAACGCATACAGGATTTAACTCAACGTGTATGATGTTTTTTAAATATCTATGTGGGCTGGTGAGTTTCCTCTCTGTCCATCCTTGGCGAATCCATAAACTGTCTGGGAGGGTAGTTGCTTCCCTTACACTTCTTAGTTCAGGTCGTCCTACGACAGGTTCCTAAGGACTAAGTTGGAACGGAAGTTTTCCATACAACATGGAATAAATTTTATCCTTTACTTTAAGCCTTCAACTAGAATATCAGTGTTCTTAACACTGCTGTTAGCTTAGAAGTGAAATCAAATTTAAAAACATGTCTTTATTTAATAGGCGTATGGGGGTACTTACAAATTGTTGGTTACAACATTTTTTTTCACAATCATTGGATCGAAGCACGATCTCAACTAAGAAGATCCGGCAAGAAACTCAACGAGTTTATATATTTTTTAACCATCTTGTTTTTTACATGTCAATAAAAGCTAGATGCTCATGTTTAATCATTTGGTTAAACATGAGGCTTATTTGGCAAGATACGCTATACTTTGACACATAATAATTAATTATCTATTGAAGTACATTATTACTCAGTCCCAAGCTGATGTGTCCAGTATGTAGTATCCGACCGAAGCTTCGGCTTTGGGCATCTTAGGCAAAACTTCGGTCCATTTTGGCCGAAGCCGAAGGCAAGAAGCAAATGCCTAAATTGAACGAACTATAACGAATACACGATATTACAATGGAGATGGTGAAGTGAAATGGTAACCGAAAACCCATGATGCAAGGTCATCACCAGTTATGTACAGAAACTCACACTAATATTTTAGAAAGGTAGCAAATAAATCTAAATCAGCTCTAGAAGTTATTTATATCCAATCAACAAAGATCTGGTGATTGTTGGTGTGGTCCTCAGGGGTAGCAAAGCATCTGTGGCTAACCTTAGGTGAGACTTTGATCTTACCTAGGGTATATTACAGGTGTCCATGGGGCTGCAGTACACTTACCATCAGGTGGGCTGCATGCTCGTTTGCTACT
>MOOZ01001623.1:71209-91774 GCA_002930495.1 Cecropterus lyciades | reverse complement strand
AATATATTGAGCGCCGACTTCGCGCCTATGTACTATGTACTGTGTATGTAAGAAACTATGTGTTTTTAATTTTGAATTTGATTGATTTTCATTTGACTGATTTTGAAGAAGTTGAAGGTCTTTCTTGAATATTTCCACGTTTCGTTCAATAATAACAGTGTTAGATGGAATTGTTACACATAGATATATGTATATGTTGAAAGTTGAAACAAACATTTAAAAGAAACTTAGACAAATACATTAACGAAAATTAGACTGCATTAAATTACTTACTATTTAGATTTCTTTTCTATCTTTTTCTTTATTCTTAACATGTACAGGTAGTAATAAAACATTAAATATGTTTATGTATTTTCTTTATTCACTTATTCAAGAGAAATATAAACAACAGTTCCTTTATAACATCGTTGAAACAAAAAAAGTACGATCACTAAGAGCTATACTAACTTTGAACATTGAGATATTGAAAATAACCACAGGTAAAAAAAATAAGTCCCATGCCTGGAAAGGTAGATTTCGAAAATTTCAAGTTTTATCACAAGATATCAAAATCAAACCTCGAGTTTTAAAGACGGCTAGAAGAGATGTCAATTTGCCTCTTCACGTGATAGTGAACGAATTTATTTTGACATTTAAGACGTCTGTTTTATTTATTGTAATGATTTATTCAGAAGAGCAATTTACTTTCTCTTAGCAGCTTACAAAATTTAACCATTTTAAATCTGGTAACATAATACCACGTTTTATTGATCATACTAGGTATCTTTAATACCCAGTATTCAATAGTAAAAAAATAATGGCAAATTTTCGCTGTGATCGATACTCTCAGAGTTATGTCACAAAATTTTGGAAATCTACCAGAAGAAAAGTATCTAAACATTGTCTGACCACATTAATTTACAATACTTTGATTTCACTTACTTTATGAATATATTACTAAGTTGTATTTACAGTAGGCCAACTATTTTGTAAGAAACACTATCATTAATTAAACCATGTCCTATTGTACTAAAAACTTTCCTTTGAAGCGCAAAAAAGTTTCAGAACATTTTGTTTTTTACTTAGAACATTAGAAAGCAACATAAGTTTTTCATGTAAACAGTTTTTGATTGACAAAAGTCATTAGACGAATTCGTAGATAAACTTGGTTTTAAACCTTGTAACATGAGCTTTTAATTTAGAGAAGCACGATGAGCAAAAGAAAAGGTTAAGACAGTTAGTTAAGCAAATCTTGAGTTAATCTCAAGTGTAAGCAATAAACAATTGTATCGCGATGAACAAACGCAAAGTTTTTAGAACAATCGTTCTAGGGATTAACTATTTCTACTATAGTTTATATGCATGTAAATGTACACTTAAAGTCTTATCATGGAAATTGGCGTATGATAATTAGCAAGGCGACGAATGATAAACCAACAAGCCATAATGTTATGTGGCTAATATAACTTTTAGTTATGAGCTAAATCGAACATTGATTACAGATAAAATGCAGTTAGATGATACATACATCGATAGAAATAACAACATAGCATTTACAAATAAACAACAAAATATAAATTGGCAAAATATAATTATTCAATTTAATTTTTAACAGTATGTTTAGATATTTCATATTAGCTATAAATATTATTTCTTAAAATGACTTATTGTAATTTGAAATTATATTTGACAACTAACACGAGCAATATTCGGCGATTTAATTAGTTTTAAATTTAAATACATGAACTAGTTATACAAACGCTTTAGTAGTTAATAATACTAATACACAAATTTTATAAACGAAATACTGTCGCAGTTTTATATATCATACGGTATATTAGAATTATTTTAGGCTCCCTTATCAAACAATATTTAAGTAATACTGCATCATTATCCTAATCTAGGTTACATCACCTAGACATTTGTATTTACAAAGATCTGAAATCCAAAATAAAACTTTATGAAGATGAATATTCAAGTTATAATGTCTATAATTTTCTTAAAGTTACAAGTTTAAGTATAATTACATCCATTCCATACAAACATTTTACTTGTTCTTAAACATTTATATTCTTTTCATGAAATTGAAGTCTCAAATAATCTTGCCGTCTTATCAATTCTAACTGGAACCCATGGACTGTTATAACCTTCATAGGTATACGAGTTTTACCTCGAAACCATTTCTACCTAAAGACTAAATATAACTGTTTCTTGTAAATGTCTGCATCATGATATCTCTCAAACTCAAATTTATTACGATTACTATAACGCTAAAAAGTGGCAGTTAAATTACCGACAAAAGTAACAAAAAAATTAAATATAAATAAACTAACAAGCACCCAAAACTGAAATCGTATCGTTAATAATATTTATGTCACAAAATTTACTGTTATTTTGATGTAAATAAAATGAAATATGCTGTGTCTTACATTTTTATAGAAGATAATATTCGTATTTAGTTACGTTGTTAAGCATTACTTTATGAGTTTATACTTCAATTAAGTTGTTTAACGAAAATATAACTTATTATTTCTACAATTTGTCTTCCATTTGCCATTTAAGTACTTGGCCTGTTTACAAGGTCTTTAGCGAATTTGTAATTACAACGGCTTCAATAATTTGACGTGAATAAACAAAATTGCTAAGAAATCTACTCTACATTTGGGCGTAGATATTTGTATTATGAGGTGTAATTTTTCCTTACATTTTACTTTCTGTGTACGTTACTAATATTACGTAATGAATTACAAAAGGTCTTGTCTCATAGCGTTAGTTAATTTGCGTAACACATAGTACCTGTATGTGTATATAATGCGTATGTTTAGCAGCGTGTTAAAATAACCACCAGTTAAAAGTATAAGTTTAAAATTATTCGTGTGAGTCTTTATAGCTTAATAACAAAACTAGCAGTCTTAGTCATTTCTGATACTGTATTACTTACCAATGTTGATACATGTCATCAAGGTAAGCGAGGTGGAAAATAACAGTTCTGGTTCAATAAGATTAAAGAAACTACTGAATCAAACTATTCTTTAAAAAAATAGAGCATTAAAAATATTTATGTATTGTTACATAATCGTACACATTAGAACAACAATATTACACCTTAGATACTAATAAACTCACGCGTTCTGTTGATAATAAGTGTAACTTTTATTGTAACATAATATTAACGTTCAACGTAACGCTATAAGGTATCTGATATTATAACGTTATATTGTATTTGTAACGTTGTATCGTTATTTGTTGAATAACGATAAACAGTTTTAAAAACGACTAACCTGATGATGATGGCCAAAACTTACGTGTCCTTCAGTGTTACAAACGGAGTCGCTTGTCCAGTGACTTGGCTAAAGCATTGAATACGGGCTCGTCCTGCTTTGGGCAATGAATGTTGATATATGTCACCAAAGCAAGCGGGGTGGAAAATAACAGTTCTGATTCAATAAGCTTTAAAAAAACTACTGGAGCGATCTATTCTTTTGAAAACTAATGCAATAAAAAATATGTCAATATTGTTATTAATACACAATTTTACACATTAGAACAGCAATATTGTACACCTTAGATACTAATGAACTCACGCGTTCTGTTGATAATAAATTTAACTTTTGCTGTAACTTAGTAACATAATATTAACATTTATCGTAACGCTATAACGTATATTATAACGCTATATTTGTATTGGTAACGTAACGTTATTTGTTGAATAACGACGGTTTTAAAAACGAATAACCTTGATGATGATGGCAAAATTTTACGTGTCCTTCAGTGTTATGTACGGAGTCGCCAGTCCGGTCACTTGGCTGGAGCATTGCTTGTGGGCTTGTCCTGCTTTGGGCACGAGTACCAACTGCTCAAGATCACCCTGTCAACAAAACACATCGATTAATTAATTAATTAAAGATTTAATATTAGATACACAGTATAACTTGATTCGATAAATATTAGAATCTAGATTTAATTTTTACCTTTCGTTCGTTTATTATATTGTATAAATGGAACATATTTTCAGAACGGTCATTTCAAAAATCAATATTGAATCAAATCATGGACTCTTACGATATATATAAAAGTATTTTTTTTTAATTTGCAAGTGAAAAATAAATTAGTCTAAAACTAAAATTAGTCTTTTCATCTATGCCTAACTTGCATGTACAAAGTTCTTGATTAAATTACGCGAATCTAGGTATGAAATATTTGCTTTTGGATGTTATCCTCCAACTATGTATATTTACTACATGATAGTCACATGTTCTTATATTTTAATCACTAGCGATGAAACAAACGAGTTTTCATCCTATCTCATTTTTTATGCTCTGAAGTTTCGCCAAGTTTTTTTTGCAACTATAAATTTCACACTGAAACCGCGTTTTATGGCCGTTCTGGGACAAGTTATAAAACGAAATCCGCGGACACTACTTTAAAAATATCACGTTTATGAACTTTTACATCAGTAAAAATAATAGTTGTTACCGAATTTTTTATACTTCAAAATGAAATAACACAAGAAAAACGTCTCTCATGTAGAAACGATGCTTAAAAGCAATACCTTTATATTGCTTTCAAACTTGTGATAGTAAATTGACGACTTTATTGGACGCAAAGTCTCCTCTTCGTTGTACGATTCAACATATTAATTTTATTCAATATCCATAAACATTTTTGGAACAAAGTTCTTTAACGCGGCTCACGGGGTGTGCGAATTGGTAGAAATCGTCACATAACGCAATACGCACGCGCACAGTACAACACAACAGCTGTACGCATGCGTGTATCGAGAAAGCATGGAAGGCAGGCTAAAATAAAATCCGATTACTCTACAACTTATTTATGTCAATCAGCATGTCATAAGGTGTGAGTGAAACAAAACACGTCTGTTTGTTTTTATTATTTTTGAACGTGTCACAAAGCAAAAAATCGGCCAAGTGCGAGTCGGACTCGCTCACTAAGGGTTTCGTACCTCCGATATATCACTAAAATGTTAGATCGAAGTGAAAGATGGCGCTGAAGTCGAGCAAAAAAACACGCTTGTTGTATAGGAGCCTCCCATAAATATTTAGAACCTGGATGACCGAACTTTGCTCGGTATATTTTTATCGGTAATCGTGTGTTTTGAAAAATATTATTATTTAGTTATTAGATTCGAATTACATGCTGATGAAATATGAATAATATTTTTCGTTTTATCGACATAATTATAAAAAATATGGATAATTAAAGAACTGGATTGGTGACATGTGGATTTGAACCGGGGTGTCCTGGTTGGACACCGCCCGATTTTTCACCTGAGTCACCATAATTTTACCAAATTTACCTTGATATCCTAATGATATTGTAGCAATTTTTCATCGCTGAAAACACGGATAAAACGACGTTTTCTAAGAATGAAACCTAACTAGATCGATTTAACTCCCCGAAACTTCATACTAATTTTCATAAAAATCGAGCAATAATAATCACGTTTATTGTATGGGAGCCCCCCTGAATATTTATTTTATTATTTTTTTAGTATAATATTTGTTGATATAGCGGCAACAGAAATACATCATCTGTGAAAATTTCAACTGTGTAGCTATCACGGTTCATGAGATACAATCTGGTAACAGACGGACGGACAAACGGGAAGATAGCGAAGTCTTAGTAATAAATAGAGTTCCGGTTTAACCTTTGGGTACAGAACCTAAAGATGTCAAATGGTTGCTTGGTTACTTTTATTTTACAATGCTAACAAATATAAAAGTTCTATACAAGACCTGAAAATATTTTAAGTCGGCTATCAACTTAATTTTGTAGTTTTAGGTTAGGTTTGGACGTCAGAATGGCTGGTGAACCCTAAATCTTTAAAGTCTTGCTAATAATGAAATAAGCAATACTTTTAATATTATGAGCGATTAATAAGCAATTTCTAGGCACAATATCAAAGCTATATGTGACTGTTGACCTTTCGGGTCTTTTTGCGTTTCTGACGTTCACAAAGGAATCCTTTTCGAATGTTCTTTATTACCACGTATTGGTGAATTGGCTGCATGGGTTCAGTTTTGTTCTTTACGGGGGTCCCACGACCGCAGAACATTTCTTTTTGTTATTAAAAAATACCTGCTGGGTACTACCTGCATAGTCACAAAGTGAATAGAGATGCTTTGTTTCACAAATATGTTCCTGTACAATTTTCAGACGAACAATTGAAAACAACGGAACAAAACAATTTGGAGGACAAGAAATATTTTTTACAAACATAGGAATACATCAATATTTTTTCACAATACCCAAACCGTTCATCCTTCATAGAGCCCGCGTATCAAACGTTTGAAAATACAATTTCAAACGAGAACGAAGAAAAAATAACATGCAACAAAAGCGTCGACAGACGTGAAAGAGTATTGAAAAATTTATGAGTCCTCTGTAAATATTTGCGATGTCCCTTTTCACGGTCCGCTTGAATTTCTATTTAATAAAGCTACCACTTACCGAGAAGAGATAGCCTATAATGAGATCAGCATCCCTTGGAGTGTCTAAAGCGTCCTTTTCAAGGACGTCGGTCCTCAGCCAACGGCAGTCTACATATACCCGCACGGTGTCATCGTCGTGAACGCTAAAACAAATGCGATTTGTATTAATTTTAATGCTTTAAAGGGTTCTCCTGACTCCTACTTTTATTTGACCAACTTTTTAATAATTGAGATTTAAAACGAGAAAATTAAAATTCCCCTCCTATTTCTTTCTACGGCTATCATATCTTACATCTCTTTTATATCCATAAATAGTTAATGAGTATAATTCATTAGTATTCGATACATTTCAACTTAATACTCATCCATTAAATTTTTACATTTTATTATTTCGGCCTTGAAATAATGACCAAGGACTTTTGAATTTGTATTTCAGATTTTTTATTTATATTATAAATGTAATAATGGTAAATAGAACTTTAAAATTTAGCCAATTTCGTTTAAGTTTGAGCAATTTGGTCCACTTTATATTTTGCAAAATAATATCATGGATTCTAGAGACACAATAATATCCAGTAGCTATCAGTGTTGAGTATTATTTAGAAACGAGTTATTACTAAAATAGGCAAACTCGCAAAATTTCTTGTAATAAACCAATAATATCAATGGATACTAATGGCCATTTAAAAGTTCTTTGGATGTTTAAACGTTTAGCGTACTTTGATTACAGTCCTTATAAAAGTTCTTAACTTGGAAACTTTATCGGTAAAGCGCGAATAAATCCATAAAAATAACTTCATTTGCATCAGATTTCATTTTTCCAAGAATAATTTGTTTTCTTCCATCCTATTGATTAAATCGATATAGGTCAGGACCCATATCAAGAAAGGGTTGGATTTCCCGACGGATTTGCTGAGTCTTCGCAATTGCAATATGTGGTTGCAAATACCTTACGTAATCTGAAAGATTTTTGACAATTTCAATACTTAATAAGCCGTTTTCACATACTTGTAGAACACTTTTTATTAAGTGGTGCTTCATTCGTTTTTTTTCTGTGTTTCTCTTTATCATTAATAAGTACTTAACCAGATTTAGAATATTATTGAAAATCACTAATACAGACATTATTTTTTATTATTTTATTGAATTGAATTATTTATTTGGTGATTTATAATTGGTACTCATGTAAGAAGGTACAAATACTGTACGCTAAACAAGTACCTGAATACTTACTCCTACTTCAATACGTACTTCGTTTATTACTTGAACTAACTCGGTACAAAATTAATAAAGCAATTTTGTTTTTGATGCCTCCCCAACTTCACGCTACTGTACCTTGTCTCTGAAATTAGGCAGAGCCTTTCTCTCATGTATGCTAATAGGCGTAACACGCACAGGCACGTTATACTTCTATAAGGGTTTTAATTAAACATCGCGAACAGCTTAATTTTCTTTCATGTTGTCAATTTCAGTCAGCTCAAGATTGAATTATTCTCATGACTGGCTCGTAATTGCAAAATGGACTCCTTGGAAATTGACATTTAATCTATCGTGAAATTAAATTGCATAATATGACAATATTTAATTTCGAGTAAGTCAAAATGGTCGCTTCATGCTAAATAAATTTTATATTCTTGCTTCTTGGTGAATTAACCTTTTCGAGAAAAGTATCAAAATTTCGGGTCAAAGTAATTGAGCCTCGAAATAACTTGTTCATTTTTATTTGTGAAGAATGGTTTGTCTTTTTTCTTTTTATGGACACTTTATAAACCTAATTTAGTTGAAGCTCGGTAAGTTATTTGAGGATTATGGTATTCGAGGTTTTATTTTGACTCTTTGCGGTTACTTTCATCCTTATCTATGATATTATATTACGACATAAAGTTCAGATGTTGCTGGAAATAGAAATGATGTTTATTTTTACCACTAGAAATAAATTTAAGGAAGTGACAATTTAAAGTAATAGCTTGGTCATCCGAAGTTGAATTGATAATGTTTTCATTCTTCATATTAATTAGATATTCTAATTGATTAAGAAAATGGAATAGAATAAACATAAACGCTTTCTACACTCATAGCCTCTCAGTAGGATTTTCTCCTGTGTCGTGGGTGCCATGGACACCAAAGACGAATACACAAACACCCAGACCCAGAGCAGAAATCTAAACTCATCATTCAGATATCTGTCTAGCCGGGGATCGAACCCGGGACCCACTGCCATTCAGACCGGTATGGTGACCGCTCCACCACGTGGGTCGTCAACACACACAATACACTGAGTATTTTAAATAAAAATATAAGACTAAATCATGTTCAGATTTCGATTATATTTTTTATGAAGTTGCAGTATCAAACAAACAAGTACTCCACCTGTTGACCTGATAAGTGTTCACTGACATCTATAGACGGAACATGAAACATGGGTTCTACCCAAAGTCAATCACAAATGCCTATCCACATTTGAGGACTAAGATGACCCTTAAGTTAGCCGATAATGCAAATGACAATAAATGAAGGAAATATAAAATACCCCACATACCTGATAGCAACATGATGCCACCTAAAGTCATAAAGTGGTACAGCCAGGTATATAGACCGGGAACTGCCTCCTCCAGCATGTACCAGTCTCGCAGCACCGCGACCAGCAAGCTCTAGGGATAGAAAGGACCCAGAGCGCCGACGGGAACGGAGGGAAAACAATGTGCCTTGCCCGTAACCACCACTCTATGGACAAACAGCCACAATATTATAAAAATACAAAAATTAAACAGATTTTAGTATACAGTAAAATAATTTAAAAAATATATTACGTACTTATTATTATAAGGTAGTTCTGAAGCTGCCGAATAAATAACACCTTTCCTTTCGCAAATCATTTAGAAAAATATTAATAGTAAAATTTCCAAGGAACCTTGAATCTCTTCGCAGGTCAAAAAATATACCCAGCTTTAAATTGAAGTGGAATTAGTTTGCTAAAACAATAAAAATTAGTAAGGAAATAAATATAGGAAACAAAAAATACAAAAGCCTTTCTTAACATATGGTACTATACTTCGTAGTTCGTAATCGTAGTTCGAAAGTGGTAGAACATTTTGTGGTTGACTTCGGAAGCACCACCGCCATACCTATGTTTGCCTAATGAGAACACCGTAGTGTAATGCGCTGCCGTGTTCAGGAAGGGTGTGATAAGGGAGACGTACTCACCCGAGGCAGTCCAACTTTGTCATTTGGGGTAGCACCCTGTTTGTGTCTAACCTCAGGAAAGTCTGATCTTATCTAGGATTGATTACAGATAGGGGACTGTGGCCACATACCATAAGGTAGACAACATGCTTGCTTCCATATTATAGTAAAGGTATACTTAGTTTTAAATTCATAGCCCCAACTTGGTTGGTTCTCAGAGAAGCTACGTATTTACTGTTTACACACACTATAACGATCCCTAAAAATCTTCTTCTAGTCTAGATGTTAATATACGCACTTAGCTTTGTATAAAAGTGCTCGAACCGAAAATAAAATCCGTTCTACATCTGTGAAATTTTAATAAAAAGACGACTATCTATGTAAGCATGCTTCAGAAGACTAATATTTTTATTACATAATGATATTATGAAGGGTAACCTCGTTTAATTTTTTTAATTAAAATCTCATCCTAGGAACTGGGCCAGTACTACGCAGTAATACAGTTGTACTAAATTAATTGAATGAATTAAGACTTGTTTTAAATTTGAGACGATTACGGTGAGAAATGTTTTAAATTATATTCACATATATAGAGTCTTTGATCATTATATATTTAGTTAAAGGGCATTGTTATAGATTTCTTAAGGTGCGGTAAAATTGTTGTAGTTGTGGCGGTCGGTGAGAGGGAAAATGTGCCGGTAGGTTTTCTTATCTCATGGTATATTGAGGGTGCGCAGAATAGACTGATTTCAAGGTTGTAGAACTCTTTGTCAAAATAATCAAAGATGGTAGAACTCTTTGTGGTTCGACTCCGGATGCACCATCGCGACACCTATTTCTGCCTCATAACAGCAGTGCAATGCGCTGTTGTGTTCAGGTCTGAAGGATGTGATAAGGCAGACATACTTTTCCGAGGCATTCCATCTTAGTCCTCAGGTAGCAACGCATCTGTGGCTAACCTTAGGTGAGACTTTGATCTTACCTAGGGTTGATTACAGATTTCCATGGGCGGCAGTGGCCGCTTACCATCAGGTGGGCTGCATGCTCGTTTGCTACTGTCTTACTATAAAAAAAAAATGTCGGCAAAAACAGTCTTGATTGATTTTTTTTTTTGGAGAAGAGATCCAAACCCCTAGACTCTTTTTGAGGTCCACTTCTGGATAAAGTTCCCTGACATGCGTGTTGGTAACTACTCTAGATGTTGATGATACACGGACAGAATCTGCTGCCCATATCCAGAATTTTGTCCCTTAGTCGCCTCTTACGACATCCACAGGTAGAAACAAAAAAATATTATGTTGCTGTCATAATGTCAAAAACCAACTGCTGAACCTAAAATTTGCAGTTGGACAAAGTAACTAAAGTGTTAAAACATATTTATATTTGTAATGATCTATTTACTAACTTTCATTTGATATATTTTTTATGATAAATATTAAAAAGAGTAGTTCGTTCCCCTCTCCCGTTATTCCTTTATTACACTTTCCAAACGGAGACGTTTTACGTGATATGTCTTATCCGTCGAGCCGTTTCGGTTGTTGCGCGTGTCTAAGAAATGGAAATACATGCAGACTCGTATATACGCTCGAAAAACATAACTGACTTGGGTAAAAAAGTGGTGTTATTCCAGACCGATACCACAAAACTTCTTATCTAGGCATGAATTATGTAGCCAAGAAAATAGTTAATTATGTTTATCCGGCCTAATTAAGTGCTCCAAGGAAAGCTCTTTCGTACGTTCCTTAAAGTTATTTAGTAGAGGAATAAAATAGTTTATAACTGCAGATAACTTACCAGAAAATCCCACTCACGTAGTATGACGATAAATTATTTCAAAACTTCGGGTTCTAATCTCATGGGTCGTATCTAGTCAAAACTTATCACTCGTGATAATAAAATAAATTTCTTTAACCTCTAATGACACCGGTCACATTGGTCTCATATACAAATGACCACGTAGGTCATTCGTATATGACACCTTAATAAATTAATTAATGGACATTATAAGCTATAAATAATAATAGTTTATTAATTGCCGGTTCCTGGATTTGTGAGTAGTGTCATATTTTTTCCCCTAACCGTTTGGGTATATTTCACCCCTAATCGCTCAGGTACAAAACATTCGTGAAAGGGTCAGTGTTAAGCGAGTTTTGACAATATTGGCTACAATGTTCTGTGTTTTTTCGTGGCCATATAAGATTTGACACACACTTGTTTATAACGTACATCGCTGTCGCTTGCAGCGTAGAACAATTGTCGCTTGAAGCTAATGTTTCGTGATTAGGGATCGAATAAGGTTCAAATGTTTGTTTTATTAATTGCGGTTACGAAGTCTAAAAAGTACTAACATTTTTTTATAATATTGAAGTAGAAAACGAGCCTGCAGTTTACTTGATGGTAAATAGCCACTACCGTCCATGTACATTTGTAATTTGCCCCAGATAAGATCTACGTCTTAACTGATGTTGGCCACAATTGCGTTGCTACTGAGGACTAAGTAAGAACGCCTCAGATAAGTCTCCTGTACCACAACCTTCAGACCAGAACACAGCAGCATTTAACTACTACTATAGTAGCTACTTGCCTTAACAGCAACTTACTTTGTAAAGTCGGCATAAATCCAGACGCACACAGCTACTATGTACATGAGCCGAGCATATTTAAACACTAATTAGTATTCCAGCTTTCCTGTAGGTACATCCTTAAGTTTAGATTTAGCTTATGTCTCGCAAGCCCGAACACGTAACGTTGCTAAATTAATTTCAGAAACTTATGATTTGGATCTCATTGTAAGTTTTGTTAATGTGAACTTAGCACCGCTTCCATTGTCCTTGAAGCTTCAACGTTCCTTGGATTAATTATAAAATATAATATTTGGGGTAAGCGTCTTATAATTAGATACGGTTTCGCAAATGTTACACCTGTTTCTAATTGAGTAGAAAGGTATTTTTTTATGATGATAAGAGAATGTTGCCGATGATATGGTTCGACTGTTGAGTTACCACCACTACATCTACTTATATATACAGAAGAGTATGTATAGTGCTAGCTTGTGTTTTTTTGTTCTTGAGGGGGAAACCTTCAAAAGATACCCGACGCCGAGGGAGCGCCAGGTTATGTGGTATTTTTACCGCACTAAAACCCCCCCGGTGGCCGTCCTCGACGCTACAAGGAGGACTCCGGGATCTCCATAGGAACACAACCGTAGTCCTCTGTGCGTGTTACCCCAGGTGAGCGGCTGGGCCCACCGCACCAACTGGTTTTTACGACAGTATGCGACCACACATACCATCGTCCTTTCTGGGGCCGCCTGGCTGGACGTTTCGAGCTCCCACTCTTGCCCCCCGTAACCCCGGAAGTCCCTTTTAGTCACCTCTTACGACAGGCTGGGGACCACGTAGCCCTATTCTAATCCGAGGACTACAGGGTTTGGTCAAAGGTGTCCAATGGATAGCAATGAAAACCTAATACAAGAGGTATTAGGTGTTCATTGTTAACTCCGTTGAATATAACGCACATGTGATGTTACCCACGAGGGACCAGAGAGATGGCGAGTCTCACGTAAGTGTAATTGTGATTGTAATTGTAATTGTAATTTGATCCATATTTATCCACCACTTGTTTCACCTTCAAACCGATTGACTATGATCTGACTCTCAGACCATAGTCAACCGCACTGGCCGAACCTTTGAGAACTTTTTTTTTTAGGGAATTACCCGGAAAATATTGTGAGGAAACCTATACTGGTTTCCTCACAATATTTTACTTCTCCTTAAAGCGATCTCCTTAAAGTGATAATTGTTTCTAAAAACTCATATAATTTTAAGAGAAATCAGTGATACCAGGGATTCAAACATCGAACCCACGATACAGATTTTAAAGATTTATTTGTCAGCAAAACAGATTTACAATTTCGTGTAATCGTTCGTGCAATGTTCGTAAACAGCAGCAATAGTGTGAAACTGTGTCGCTATTATTACTTTACAATAAAATTAGTAAACTAATAGTAATACTTAGGTTAGTTACATTATATTTTTACAAATTGTGTTTAGTGAATTATATGTATGCGTGTTTGTATTGTATGTGCTGAGCGTAACTGTGATAGAGAGAGTTTCAACGATTAGGCGACTCGACAATGAATTTGATAGATATCATATACCAATGTCGGGGGAAAAGTTGGTAATGGCATATATTACCAACTTTAACTTCTATTTACAATCTATACATATAAATAAAATTGAAGTGTCTGTTTGTAATATCAAAATAACAGTTTTTTTTACTAAATGCATATCGAAGTATATACGATACTGATAACAAAACAGCAATTACTAAAATTTTTGTCTGTCTGTTTGTTCCGGCTAATCTCTGAAACCGTTAGACCGATTTTGACAGGACTTTCACTGTTGGATAGCTCATATGATTGCCGTCAGCTGATTAAAGCAAATGAACAATGTATCGATTGAAGTAATTAACCTCTTCTAATTTACATTGATTTAATGTTCTAGTGTTCATTCGCGATAACTTGTAATAAACCAATTTAAAGTTGCAAGTCCTTTTATTTAAATATCTAAATAAATCTTGTTCTCATCAAGAACAATCACAATTAGGAATATACTACAGTTATTAACAGTGACATAGAAGTTTTCCTTTTTTATATGAAATCAGAGGAAACAAAAACAAATACGCTCCATGCTTATTGAAATAACAATTTAATAAAAAAGAATTGCCAATCTTACTAATAACTGGTCAATTTCTTTTCCATCACGTATTGCTTAAAAAATGTATGCTTGTATTTACCCTGCAATAAAGATAAAATAATGGTTTGGGCATAATTCATACATTTAATTCTTTTTAAATATTTACCTGAAGGTGGTAGAACTCTTTGTGGCTCGACTCCGGAAGCATCACTGCCACACCTATTTCTGCCTAATAACAGCAGTATTATGTGCTGTTTTGTTCTTATCTGAAGAGTGTGGTATAGACATACTTTTCCGAGGTATTCCATCTTACTTTTCAGGGGTAGCAACGCATCTGTGGCTAACCTTGGATGAGACTTTGATCTTATCTAGAGTTGATTACACGTGTCCATGGGTAGCAGTAGCCACTTACTATCAGGTGGGCTGCATGCTCGTTTGCTACTTCCATACTATAAATGCGTGGTACAAGCTTTTTTAATTTTATAGTTTATATCCACCTTCTTGTTTCATCATCAGATCTTCATTACCAAGTCCATTCAATAGGGCAAAAGTAATTGTATAAGCCCAAACTCGAAGGCTCTACCATCCAGTGGTTCTATGCATGAACTGCTACTCCCTAAGAATAACCCTTCCACCGAAGCGCAGGAGCTGCTTTACGCTAGAAATAGGTGTAGCTGTTGTACTTCGCCGTTCGAACTACTGTAGTAGTGTGTGTCTACGACCTAGTAAAAATAACAATGTATTGTGTTAATACTGAAAATAGTAACAACAAAAATCAATCGAGAGCCCTGACAGTACCTTATTCGAAGGGTTCTTTGATATTTTTACACAAAAGCACCCTCATACTGTATTTAAATGTAAGTCATACACAACAATGTTATCTTTATGTAAAACAATTTATCATTAACCAATTTTGTTAAAATTAGAGTCTTGTTTTACCAATACCAAGCAGCGATGAGCGAATAACAATATTTACCCGACTGCGTCAGACGGAGGATAATGTTTTTCGAGAGTATGTATGTATGTTTGAATGTATTTATGTCAATGTAGCACAAACTATTTGACAGATCCTTCAATATTTTGAAAAAAGCCAATGAAACACATTTTACGCTTCGAGAGCCATTTATTTAGGCTGTGATGTCGACAAATTAATCAGCAAATTATAAGTACTAATACTTAGATCGTACGTACGTTTGTTAAAAAAGCTATGTTTGTTAATTTTATCGCTTTTCGTCTAATATATGACAGCAAGACATCGTCACTAAGCAATTTGGAAGCGAAACGGCTACAACAAAAACTGCTCATTTCATAAAAGGTTTTCAATTACACCACCCGCTGTCTGTTTTTTTTAATTTTAAGGGTAGCTTTAGGACATTTTATCATGAGGCGTTTTATTTTTATTGTGCATAAAATTAGTAAAAGATAACGCTCATAATCACCTTTAACCAATTCCTGAGTCCTACTTAAAGTCGGTCACAGATGCGTTGCTACCGCTGAGGACTAAGTTGTCTCTCCTAACATACCCTTTAAGTAAAGTACAGCAGCATTGAACCCTGTTATTATAAGGCAGAAATAGGTGTGAAGGTGATTTTATTGGAGTGGATTCACAAACGACCACTTTTTTAACTTCTTTTTTAATGTGATATTTTAATTGGCCATTGATCTAATATAAACGTATTAGACATTTTTTATGAGATCTCACAGTACATAACCATATTATACTAAATAACTTACTAACTAAATTAACTAGTGTGTAATTTTTATCCTAATACTTGATCTCCTGAATCACACTACAGATAATAACTACAATGTCGAGCATTGTTGTGCTAAACAAGACTTATCATCTTTCTGCTCTAGGCAAGATTAAACCAAAGTATTTATGACCAACCCTAGATAGAATTACAATCCAATTTGGGGTCCTCAAAAGTCTAATGAAAGCCCAATTATAGATAATTGCTTTGGTTAATTGACGAGAAATATTTCTGCCTGATTGGAGTTCGTATCTCAAACTCTCGCTCTTATTTTATAACATGAGGGTAAGACACAATATATTTTACTTTAGATCAGATTAATTTTCTAAAATATAACTCATAGATATGAAATTGTTACAAAGCACTTAATTAAACAATAAAATAAATACATTAAAATTATTAGTGCGTCCCAAACGCAAATTTGAAAAGGGCCAAATGATTTAAAATTACAAAGCGTATTTACCGAAAGTAAATTCGCCGAATCCAAAGCAATATATTACAAAGCATTCTTTGAATTAAAGCAAATTGTTTTCTGTTTACTTAATTACTTATTAAGCTTCGGCGCTATCGTGGGCTTAATTGCGTTTGGGTTTTTAATTAGTTTCATCGCAGAATACAAAGCTATATAGGTACATTTCTCATAAAATCATAACTTAATAGTATAATATTTTTCTTTTAATTAAAAGCAAATGACCATGTAATCCATACATTGGTAAGTGGTAACTTCCGCCTATACTAGGTAGGGTTGAAATTTTGCCTAGGGCGGGCCATCGATATGTTGGTTTAGAAATATCTATGTATTGGATAAGGTCTTGCCTAGATGCGTAAGTTAGAGTTCCTTATTTAACAATAAACTGACACTGTAGTCAAAAGATGCTGTGTCAAAAGTCACTGTAGTCAAAAGAAGTTAAATGATGATTTCTTCCGGAGTCAACCTTTAAAAGTTGAATGAAAGACCGATCATGGATAGCATTGCTCACCTTGAGGATTTTTTTTTTTTATAATATGGAAGTAGCAAACGATCATGCAGCGCACCTGATCGTAAGTGGCTACTGCCGCCCATGGACATCTGTGATCAACCCTAGGTAAGATTAAAGTCTCACCTAAGGTTAGCCACAGATGCGTTGCTACCCCTGACGACTAAGATGGAAAACCTCGGTAAAGTATGTCTCGCTTACCACACCCTTTAGACCAGAACACAACAGCTCATAACACTGCTGTTATAAGGCAAAATAGGTGTGGCGATGGTGCTTCCGGAGTCGAACCACAAAGAATTATACCACCTTCAAAAGATATAACGAGTAGCAAATATCTATATTTTATTATTTCTTTCAGACCTACGCGCCAAAACGGTAAACCACTGTTATGTTACCTATTATGCGGAACCCAAACTAAATAAATAAAATGGTTAAATTCAAAAATTTCACAGAAGACGGAGGTATTTATATTTATTTTCAACTGTAACTCTTACCGTTAGTACGCAAAAATTTAAATTGTTCTTTGGCAAAAATACCAGCAAACTAAAATCATTATATAAAAATTACTTGAATTACTTAAGTGATTTACTTATAATACTTTACCTCTGGCCGTAGCCTCAATGAGATGAACAGCGTAAACTCCCTCGGAAAGGTCTTCCCAACTGCGAAGAGTTCAGATGACGCGATCCAGATGTACGAATTCGGTTTCAGACTGAACGCGTGAAGTCTGTCTGGTACTGGACCCCATCGGGCCTGTGCTGGGTGGAAGTTGCGCCTGGCACCTGGCGCTAGGGGATTGATTGCACCTGGAAATAAAGAATCGATAAGTACCAAAAAAAAGATGATTAAAAAATACAAAGTAATAGAAAGAGGAAAGAAAACCCGCTGAATTTCTTACCAGATCTTCTCAAGTATTGTAACCGACAATTTGTAAGTGCCCCGTAGGTCTATACAAAATGAAGATATTTCATTTAATTTCATTTCTAGATAAATATCGATTACGAAATCTGAGTACAACGTGGAAATTAAAATCAATCAGATAGTGTAGGCGAATCGTAATTATTAGCGGAAAGGGACACTTTACTAGGAGTGATAGAATATTATCCGTTCTATTAACAAAGTAGATAATTTCATAAATTCAACGTGGTAGATAATTAAATTACTGGAAGTTTAATTACCCAATCACAAAATAAATAATGCTTGTATTATCCAATAATAATAACTGTGTCCAACGTGTCAAATGTTTCAACGAATTTACTTCAACTGTGTTCGATCATTCTGATCATCTGTGTTCATTTGAAACAGCATACAGGAATGTTTTCTGGATCTTATCCAGTTCTACGGGGACATACATGCTCAGAATTTAAGAAAGTTTGTGTGGCGATCTCCCGCTACTCGTCAACAGATAGCGCCATCGTATTCTGAATCAGTTTTCTCAACATCCTGCATATAAAAAATTAGGAACAGAGACTGTCGGAGCACGCCCGTTCCTCAGGCATGATCACTTAACCTGGCGCCCTTTGCCAAAGTTATATACAAAACTCATATCTTCAGTTACCTCAGTTTGGCATATTACGATTTAATTGTCCAGTATAAAATCTCCAACAAAGCCAATACAAGATATAAAATATGATAAAGTAAGTAATTTGACAAACGTCCTAGTTTGCTAAAGATCCTCGTTTATTCAAGCTGTAACTTAGGTAACATCTGGTGCCGTACAATTTATTGGAACAGCATAAGAGAGTAGTATTAGATTCCAGTCAGATTTGTAGGTTACTAACATTTTGAATGCATAATTTAGTTTGAAAGTATGATATTCATGACATTTTATGTTATTGCGGCAAATATTTGGCTAAATCTCTTATATTATTTGGCATATCTGATTTAACTCTATTATTATATGTGTACAAGGAAATATGTTTCTTTGGTTATTTTTAGATAACGGGTAGAAAAGTATAAATATTTTCGCTAATAGTCTTTTTAATATAATTTATTTAGTTTAACTTAGAACTCAGCCATACAGATCTTCCAGTATATATAAATGGTTCGGCAAATATTTATCATTTAAAGAAACAAGTTAAGATAATTATGTAATGATAAACAACGATATGATAAATATTTTCAAAAAACCATTCTCCATAAAGTTTATTTGTGATTTTGTAGTTTAAAATCAGTAAAAACAAAAATGAAGAAAAAAAGTTCAAAATTGCTTTAGTATTATTATAACAAAACCATATCTCACCTTCACAGTCAAATGAGTTACACGACCGCTCTTGTTCTCCAAAGCCTTCGCAGTTGCCTTTTGAGCAATATCTTCGTCTGGTCTGTTTCCCTCCCCCACATGTTCTGCTACAAACCCCCCATTCGCCCCAACCTGCCCACCCTGTGAACAAAATTTAACGTTCAATTCAAAATCATAATAGGAAAATAGAATATTATTATCTTCATATATTTTTATAATAGAAACAATAAAAAAATAATATCAGCATTCAATTTATATCATCAAAAGTATTTTATCGTCTAATAAGCAAATATTTTTTCTTATTCTTAGGAAGAAAATATGTATGACATAGCGTATAACTGTACATATTGTTTTCTATAGAAATAATACTAGTACAAAAAAAACAAGACTTATTCTTTCTAGAATTATTAAATAGATAATATCAGAACAGACAAAATGGAAGGAAGTTAAAAAATTTCACTACTCTCAAAGATAAATATGTATATTTATAAAATACCTTTATATGTATGTGATTTTTACATGTGGACGGTATGCAGTTAATCATCCGATAACCAATCCGATAACGAAATAACTTTTTCCTAAATTTTTGCCCGTCCTTAAAATAGTATGTTGACTTAATTTTTTTCCACCATGAGTTTATCAAGAAATTTAATCAGCTTCGATTTTTTTTAGTGCTCTCTGTACTATCACCATCATCTGTATCATTTAATTTTGATCGACTTCAAAAAAGGAGGAGGTTCTCAAATGTTTGATGAAGTATTAATGATACTTTCAACTGGGCAATTTTGACATTTTTTTATTATTTGAAAGCTGGTGCTTCCCGTTGGCTCCCATTTTAATTTGGTTCAGTTTTGACAAAGCCATCCATGACAAAAGCGTATAAATCTTAAATTTGCATTAAGTATGTGGAATAACTCAGCTTCTATTAATTCGATTCTCATGAACCTTGAAATGTACATTAGGTATCTAAGAAGAAATAATTTAATGAAAAATATGACATTCTACTCTTCGATCCTGATGATGTAGGGGTACTGCTAGCCAAAACCAAAGAAGTTAGTCATATGATGCTTACGAATATGTAATAAAATTATTGAGCAGAGACATACTATGAAAAATTAGACCTTTAACTCCTCAATCCTGATGATACAGGGGTACTTTGAACTTATGCCATAGAAGATGACTATTTGGTGCTTACGTATATGAAGTAAGATTACTATGCAGAGATGTGAGATGAAAATTTTGATCTTCAACTCCTCAAACCTGATTATGCAGGGGTACTTTGAA
>MOOZ01001623.1:32716-46175 GCA_002930495.1 Cecropterus lyciades | reverse complement strand
AACAAGCTGTATCCATGAAAAATTTCATGTAAATCGTACCAATGGTTCTTGCGTGATTGAATAATAAACACACATACACCATTTCATTTTTATACATGTATCTTCGAAGGTGGTAGAACTCTTTGTGGTTCGACTCCGGAAGCACTACCGCCACACCTACATATTTCTGCCTTATAACAGCAGTGTAATGTGCTATTGTGTTCTGGTCTGAAGGGTGTGGTAAGGGAGACTTACTTTTCTGAGGCATTCCATCTTAGTCCTCAAGAGTAGCAACGCATCTGTGGCTAACCTTAGGTAAGACTTTGATCTTACCTAGTGTTGATTACAGATGTCCATGGGCGGCAGTAGCCATTTACCATTGGGTGGACTACAGGCTCGTTTGCTACTTCTGTACTAAAAAAAAAACTTTACTTGCCGCCGAAGGTTTTGCCGAAGGTGGTTTTTTTGGTGGAATATGGCCGAAGCCGAAACCGATGCTTCGGTCTGTCACTAATAATAACTGATACTAGAGCATGGTAGCTCGAAGGACCGATGATCGATGGGGAAGAAAGGTCCTCGAGTGGCGACCACGTTTAGGCAAAAGGAGCACGGGTCGCCCCCCGACCAGGTGGACCGATGACCTGAAGAAGACAGCGGGGAACCGTTGGATTCAGAAGGCTCAGTGTCGGTTGGAGTGGCGCCGATTAGGGGAGGCCTATGTCCAGGAGTGGACCTCAAAAGGCTGATGGATGGATGGATGATGAGCATGTAGATCGTATCGTAGTGTGTATCATAAGCATTACATTACTTTTATAATAATCAATAACAAAAGTCTTCACAAGTCGTAATCATATAACATACGACTGAGATAGCCACATGTGGGCAGATATTAAATACGAGAAGGCAACATTATGTAACATTAGGTAGGGTTGGTGAAACTGATAAAGGTCGATCTTACCTTTACTTAGTGTCGAATTTGAAGGGCTTCTTATTTAATTTATTCCAGTTTTGTACTAAATTTCTTACATATCTCCATGTAGTGTTTGAAACTTAATAACATATTTGTGGTCATATGAACAATGATAACCTAGTTTAGTGGTAAAATTTCAGCCTTTCAATAGGTGTGAAGTTCGATTCGCAGGCGCTTATTTTTTTTAAAGTGCGTGTTAGAAAATCATGATTAATACTTTCATTAACAGTAAAGTAAAAAACAACGTGAGAAAACTTACCCGTCGAGTGCGTTTAAATAAGTCTTAAAGGTGTAATAAAATCTATTCGCATTTTGGACAGTGCGATGTACTATGGCCTCAACCTCCCTCTCTCTCTCTCTCTCTCTGAGAGGAGACCCAGCAGAAGAATAATAGAGTAATAACATGCATGGAATTGAAAACCTTTTTAGAGTAAAGATTTAGTGTACAATACCAAGTAATAATGAAGTTCGTAAGGAAAAAAAAATACTGGTATAACTCTTGGAATTAGTAAACTGAAGTGCCAATGGGCAGGCCACATCGTTGGACGGATTACCGGTTGGGCGGAAAAGTCGTCGAATGGAGTTCACGTCTGAGCAAAAGGAGAATAGGTCAACCCCGACTAAGTGGTGTGAACACCTGAAGAAGACGGCGGGTAATTGCTGGATTCAGATGGATCAAGATTTGATAGAGTGGCGCAGATTAGGGGAGGTCTATGTCCAGCAGCCGAATTTCAAGGACTGATGGATGAATGACTGAGTCTTCAACATCATCTTTGTTACGCATACACTGAAACTATATAAACTAAGATAATAACGTAATTTAATGATGTCGTCGTCAGGATCCACATTAGTATCGAATACTACGTATAGAGCATTGGAGAATCTACGGAAACTTCTCAGCCATTTAGGTTTTCTACAAAGTAAGTCATAGTCGTAAATACGTTCTAATAAATGTATACATTTGAAAATATCGTAGTTCGTGTCTAGGATTCTAATCCGATTTTCCAGGTAATCATTACTGAGTTCATCGTAAGACCATTTTAATCTACATAATCAGAGAATTAACTCAAATCAAATATTTATATAGATGTTACAGATAAAATACAAGTTGGTATAAAGAAATATTTATGTTTCCATTTAAAACATATTCTTAGTAACTCTTTTATAATGATCAAAGTAAATAAGCAATAAAAATATGAAGATAACAACTTCATTCGTAACACTATTTTGAAATCAATTTTATTACTACGTAAAAACATAATCCTGTCTACTTAGGAACGATCAATACAAATAACATATACATACAACGTAGCATAGACTGAAGAGAAATAAAAATATACATCGAAGACATCTTTATTTACATCACACATGAATAATTCAATCACCGGCTCTAACCCACATCTTTGTCAAATTGAACTGACAACCCTGCGTCATATGAAGTTCTCGTTACGAAACACTCCGAATTAATATTTCCCGCGTCCCTTTTAGTTAGGATAACGAGATCCTACCTGACACGTCGATATACGCCGTGTTCTAACTCGATTGAAGTCTGATGCATTAGAAGACTATAGTGTTTTGATTGCCGGTTTAGTTTAATATGAAACGACCATCTTAGCCCAGTAGCAACGCATTTGTGATTGACATCAGATAGAACCCCTATTTTTTATGAAGTTGATAACAGATGTGCATTTAGAAAAAAAAATAGAATCAAAATTAGGCTGGATAATGTTTTCTATGAATTTAAAGAAGTAAACGAGCGTGCAGTAGGTTCTCTCAGGCACTGTGAGATGAGCGCCGATATATACTTACAGGGCGCACATGCGGTGAGTGTGGCATTATAAAAATATGATAGATAGACCTATACACCTATATACTTTCTCACAAACAGCTGTTTACATATTCGTCCGATTTCGGAGCAGCTCGTCTCGATACGTGCGAGCTTCGTACATACACGTTAAGCTCGGCCGAGCTACATGGTAGGCGGAGTGGGGGGTGTTAAGTTTTATTTTCGTTACGGAATTTCTTGATTCGGTCGCCGTGCTTAAAGCCCACGATAAAAGCTATGCAATAGCTTAAAATCTCGGTAAAAAGAACTGAAGCATTTTTATTTTTGATAAGTTACTTTCATACTTGATCACCGAGTTAATGTTTATTTCATTTAAACGTTTATTTAAATTTTATAGTTGATATTAATTTTGATAGATTTGAGATAGCCCACATTTAAATATCTGCGTAGTTATTTTATTTTTACGAATAATATTGAATTATCGAGGTGTTTTTATTTCGATATTTTATGATAACAATGTTTAAGCTTCGTTTATCAGCACAATTCCATGAACATTTTTCGGGTCATTTTGTGCGACTAGCTTTTTAAGATGGCCCAACACCAAGTTTTTGAAAGCTGTTTCTTTTTTTGGCAAAATGGGAAAACACTAAATATTCTTATGATATTTTGTTTCAAAAACACATATATTAGAACATCGATTATGTTTTTTCTTTATTTAACTTATCTGAAAGATTTTACGAGGTTTTGAAATTAAGCCTGCCTTAATGGATGCCAGTACCTTATAAGTATACCCATTTTTCGTATCAAATTGTAGCATATTTACCATTTCACCATATAATGACCAGATAATTTCAATTTAGTCAAAAATGTTTCCACCTGCATGACATTTTTTCTTTCTACATTAGAATTACATGAATTTCCCAACTCGCTATTACGTACAAAAAAGAGTCGTTCGTCCTATTTCTTACTCAACACAACGAAATACACAAGTTTAGGTACGTTATTATGACATGTGTTAAAAGCATTGTAATTTCTTTATTGGGTTCTTGGCTCGCAGCATATTTTTACTTTTTTTGGACGTAAATATGTTAAAATTTCAGATGAAGCAAAGGTTTCATACTACGAAAATCTAATGCGATGACAATACTAATAGTAGATAGTAATTTAAAGGTAGAACTCTTTGTGGTTTGACTCCAGAAGCGCCATCGCCACACCTATATCTGCCCAATAATAGCAGTGTTTTGCGATTCTGTGTTCTGGTCCGAAGGGTGTGGTAAGGGAAACAAGTATGTCTCCCTTACCACACAAATATACTTATTTGTGTGAGTGTGGTAAGGGAGACAAGTATATCTCCCTTACCACACCGACACAAATAAGTATATTTGAGGCGTTCCAACTTACTCCTCAGGGGTATTTACTAATTTGTGGCAAACTTCAGGTAAGGCTGATCTTATCTGAAGTTGATTTCAGATGTCCAAGGGTGGGAGTAGCACTTACTATCATATGAATTGATGCTCGTTTGGTACTTCCATATTACAAATGTCAGCAATGTATGAATATAGAAACGTTTTATTTAGTTTATATTATTACTAAACTGGATGAAGTGTAAAGTTAACTAAATGTTACCGATGATATTGACGCTATCAAGTGAGTACCCAGTAATAACGAACATGATAATGCAATACAAGTATGTGGACGATAGTTCGGGCTCCGTAAAGGGAAATCCATCGTAAAATTTGCAGAAGATGAATATTTAAGGAGCAGTTGAGGTCATTATGACGAATTTTGCACACTAAAGAAGGCACTTTAAATGCAATAAGCATTTCAATTTAAAAAATATCAAGAATTCCGGTATAACATTTCAAAAACTGTTAAAAGAGATGTAATAACGTAACTCCTTTTATCAAACTATTCTACTCTTCACGGTTTAGGTCTTTTTTTTCAACTTTCACGGTTTAGGTCTTTTTTAACAAAGTCTACTTTCACTGGGCAAATAAAAGTTTTGTGCAAATTGCTAACACGAAGGCTTTTCAGAAAATTATATCGTACAATGCTGGAGCATACCGTCCATTGTTACTGTTGGACATTTTTGGACGTCTTTCTTGTTTCTCATATAATTTAAAACAGATAATGTATACTATATGTTTATGTTAAGACCCATCTTACTAAAATAGTCTTTAATTTATTGGTAGACAACGTCATAATATACGAGTATTTGGACAGATTCGAAGTGTCCAACGATTTGGGACGCCGAGCATCATGATGCGGTGGTATTCAGATGAGGATTCTGCTAGACGCCCGGCTTTTCTGAAGAGGACCAGACGAGACTCAGGAAAGCCTTATTCACCGTTTTTTCACCACTGTGGTATCCTGGCCGGAGGCAGACAATCATGGAATAACCTCCTCATGTGAGACGCAAAGTTTTGTATGGTCAAGACCACCACCCAACCGGGTAGGCCGTCTTGACCAGGGCGGTATTGCAATTGTATTTTTTAAATACAAAAGTTATTTAAATAGTTGGTACAGGAAGTTAACAACACTATATATAACACAATATAAAGGTATAGATATAAGTGATTTTAAACACCTAACAAATATAATATATCAAGTAAGAAGTAACGTTTTTGTTTTTGTTCATAATGATGTTTAATTTAATGCTTTATATGATGAGTCTCCCAAATAGTCAAGTAAAAGTATTAAGTATATACTTTTTTATATAGCTTATTTACTGGCTTTCATTTGATACTAATTTTGTTGTGATTATAAAAAAATCGTCTTCCCCCTCTTTTTCCTCCACGTGCAGGTGCCATTTTGAACAAGTTGACTAAAAATATAAAACAAATATAAAAAACTAAATAAAAAAAAATGGGCTTTTATAATGAGCTGAACTAAAAATCGAAAAACATTTTCTAAGAATCGAAAATAGAAAAAACACTTTTTATGGTAATAAAACGTGGGGTGCTAGAAGTGAAGAATATCTCAAAAATAACCTACGCTTTATTATGATAAAAAAATCATTATCGCAAATTATCACACTGAGACAATTCTAATGATGTGTCAAACGTCACAATCCGTCAAGCCGTTTGGGCTGTAACACGTGTTCAATAAATGGACATACATATAAACATACATACATTCATAAATACATACAATCCTTCTTACATAGTCGGGTAAAAAGTAGGCTAAGCCATAAGCAGAATTTCGTCTTTTAATAAAAAGCATTTTGAACACGTTCTTCCAAGAGGTATAAGACGCGTGAAGAGAAGCAATAGGATATTTTTCGTGCGTAGGTAATAGAGATTCGAGAAATATTAATGTGGGTCCTTGCGTAACGAGACCTTTCCGTTACTCAAATCTGCTCACACAGATTTAGGAAAGTTGACACGTGTATGTACGTAAAAAGTTGTATTTCTTTAAAACAAGGTACATCTATATCTATTTCTATACTTACATATATAAATGTGATGGTGTGTGCCTGCGTGTTACTTAATCATGCAAGAACCACTAATTCAATTTACATGAAATTTTGCATACATGTAGCTTATTTTACTGGTCTGTCTATAGGCTATTTTTGATTTCGATTTTTTCGCTATTTAAAGATGGAGACTATTTTAGTAACGTCAACACTTTTTAGTTTCAGACTTTCATATTTCCAATTTTAATAAAATGAGAACGCTGGAAAATATTAACATTTAATTGTCTATCCAGAAGGTCTTTAACACTTTTCATGTACCTCCAGCGGTTAGCGAGTAAAACTTATTTTTTGTCACGTAGCGAAGCATGGATACTTGAGTAATTTGTAAATGTAAGAAAAAAATAATAAATAAAGTTTAAAAATTAAAATATATAATAAGGATTACACTTTATATGCCATTATGTAAAGAGCTCTTTACGCGTATTCATTGAAAGATACACAAATATTCCATTCTACGAGTACTCAAAATCGCTAGCATATATCGTTAGATACTACGAGAAACATACAATTATAATAGGGCGTTATAAAAGAGATATTTTTGTGAAAGTTGACATTATTTCCTTCTCTCTTATTTTCTAAAGTGCATTTGAGTGTCGTATTACTCGTATCTCTCTCACCGTAACGAGATTCATATAATGTCGATATGTTGGAACAAAACAACGCATTTCGTTTCTCCTGTTTTCGCATCGAACAAACAATTCGGCGAACTCATTGGGCAAATAAAAAGTTTCGTGAACTCTCCCACAGCCGGTCGCTTTTAGAAAATTATATTTCGTATAGAGCTCGAGGTCACAGTGGCATTGTCACGGCTGAGCTCTCTGTTAGATGCGCATTTGTTTACTTCGTGTGAGCGTACATGTGAATACGCTTTATTACGCCTACTCTTTTGCGTTTTTACATGACTTACATGACTTACACATTTTTTTTATAAATTGAACGCAGCTAGTTCTGACAGTAAGTGGCAATTCTACTCTTTGAGGTTTTATCTCATTTTTATGTTTTATGGTTAAGCAACACATAAATAATCTCTGTAGGCCATGGACATCTATAATAATCAATCCAGAATAGAAATTTAGTCTCATTTAAATTTAAAAAGGAAACTGAGGAATGTTTACTGCACCTTCTAAGACAAACGACAACACCGCTAAATATACTCTTTTAAAATTGAAAAGTGACGAAATCTATTACCTTTAAGTATCTGATTAAAAAAAACTAACCATATTCATATTTTCAATATCCATACTTATTCATACCAATTTTTCGTTCTCATGAGATTTCTATACCTAAAAGGTTAACAAAATATTAAATTTCTGCGTTTTCGTATCGAAAAAATAATTCGCCAAACTCATTGAGTAAATGAAAAGTTTAATTAACTCTCAAATAATCGGTCGCTTTTCAGAAAATAGTATCGCGTATAGGGCTCGGGTTTACTGTGATATTGTCATTCGTGATTTATCTGTTAGACGCGTGTTAGTTTACTCAGAATGAGTGAATAATACTTGCCCACTCTATTGTATAATAAATAATTAACATTTTAAATGTATGCACGTAAAAGATATTTGAACACCTAATTTTGAATCAAACACCTGGTAGTCTATAAATAGGAACTAAAATCCTTTTAGCTGAGTTGATACGGCTCACGTGAATGTCTCTTGTTGTTTGTTGATGTTCCATAATAATAAATATGTATAAAAATAAGTCTTTAGCAAAAGTAAAGTTAAAATGTATAATCAATACAAACATTTACACATCCGATCGGTTCATTACGTTAGCACCGTTCAGAAATTATTTTTTAATCGTTGAATTCAGGAAGAACCGCATGGAAAACATGGCCGACTTTCAACAAACGCTTTTTGTTCAACCCCAACATGTTTTGTTGTACCACTCTTTTGAGGCTCTTTTTTAACAAACATTTCGGGCTGAGCTCCCTGTGACGTGTTTAACAAAAAGTTCGCGCGACTAAAGCGAGAGGTGGGCACAACGAATTATAAAGCTGGGGCACATTGTGGTACATTGTCACGTTGTTTGCTTTGTTTCTCATGTTTCGTGTGTCTTTCTGTGTTTTTGTTTTAAGTGGACAACATTAAAGAGTTGGGGTATTTTTCCTGCTTGTTGTGTAGATTTCATTTTTATATAGAAACTTTACATTTAATAGAAATATCTTGCATTTAGTTATTTCTAACTTAAACCAGCAGTGTTAAGTACTGCTTTATTCTGGTCCGAAAGAAGACATATTTATCCAAGGCATTTTAATTTATTTCTCACTATTATATTAAAAAAAAGTAGTAAACGTAAGTATGCACGATATTATTTATGCAGTAAAAATCTTTTAAAGTGAGATCCATCCCAATCAAAATAATAGATAATTTATTTTTAAGTAATATTTAATTTTCATTCACCACTCTGCTTCATAAATATTGTTAAATACTAAATCAAGATACATTGGTATAAATAAATCGAGGTATAAAATGATGTGCTATCGTAGCGGGCCTTGTGTTAGGCAGGGCTATAATTTTCTAACCACATTTCGAGCGGAATTTGTGATCCTAGAGAAATTGCAGAGCGTAGAAGCTCCAGGTAATGTTCTGGTAATACCTGGATAAATGGCTGGATAAAATAAATTCCGTTTAAACCACAATCCATCAACAAAGTGCCAATAAATAAGAATCCAGGAGCATTTAACTGCCCATTTATTGTAGACTAAGGTATTCAATAAGTCATTATATATGGAACACCGAGACCGAGCGAGAGCCGAACGAAAATCATTTGTATCTTCCAGTAGTATATAGCCGTTTACCTTTTTATTTTACTTGTATTTTAAACATGCTTTCTACACTCATAGCCCTACAGTAAGATTTTCTCCTGTGTCGTGGGTGCGATGGACACACAAAGATGAATACACAAACACCCAGACCCAGAACAGAAACCTAAACTCATCAATCAAATTTCTGTCTGGCCGGGGATCGAACCCGGGATCCACTGCGTGTCAGACCGGTATGGTGACCGCGCATGGGTTGCTACCATCTGGGATCAACCTTAGGTAGGACTCTCATCTTATCTAGGGTTGATTATAGATATCCATCGGTGGAAATGGCTACTTATTGTTTGCTGCTTTAATATTACAAAAAATAAAATTAAAATCACGTGAAATGCATCTTCATTCGCTACAACAATTCCAATCAAAAATTTAAATATACTATATTGTCTACAATTCCGAACTTATTTTTACCTGACTGAAGCAGCAAACGAGCCTGCAGTCCATCTGATGGTAAGTGGTAACTACCGCGCATGGCCATCTGTGTACAGCTTCATATAGAACAGATATTCTCTATAGATCGATCACAGATGCGTTGCTACTCCCGAGGACTAAGATGTGACGCCTCATGTATAAGTGAAGGCAATCACACCCTTCCACCGAATAGCAACTGCTTCAAGGTAGAAATAGGTGTATGTACAGATACGTTTCGTAAATTGAAATGAACTCCATTCGTTCTGTCAAAGATACAGTAATGCTGGCCAACGGGTCTTTTTCATGTTAAGCACTCAAGTTAACTTTGTGATGTAATTGCGGAGCGGATAGGCAGTTAAGCTTGTCGCTTGGTTAAGTGCCAATATATGGTTTAAGACCAGTTACGTTAAATGTATAGTTTAATTTACCAGATTTAACAGCCTAGCTAAGTACTGAAGTTTCTGAAATAGTTGATAGGTATGAACTACATACAGAATATAATTTAAGCAATAAAGTATATATAAGGTATACGTAAAAAATATACCTACTTCTCCATGAAACTAAGTATATTAAGCTAGTATAGTAAGCTATATTATAACTAGAGATGTGCTGGAATGTTTAAATAATAGATCCATGGATACGAATACGATTCATTGGTGTCTAGATCCGCGGATACGGATCTCAAATTTCTTACAAATTTACTTACTCGATGCGCGTGTCCTTGAAGCGACAGTTGCTTTATTGACACGTTTCGGCCTGTGCTCTTAGAACATGTTTATAACGTTTCGTTAAAACAATCATTGTTTACGTTTCTCCCAATCGTTGCAAAGACACAAGATATTTGATTTTTGCAATATGGGGTATTAATATCACATACTTAGGTATGTTTAATAAACAATATGGAATTTAATACTATTTCATTGCTACTTGATCGCCTGTGTACATTTAGAATTTTGTATATACAATGAATTTATAAATAATATTAATTTATTAATAGGTATAAAATATCCGTTTGATACGCCCAAAAAGTAGCGGATATGTACACGGATACGGATCTCTGGGACATAACTTCTTATAACTTACCTAAGTTGTTAAAAACAACGCATTTGTGGCCGACCTTAAGTAGATTACCAATGAAATGTAAAGCAGCTTATGGATATCCATGGACATCAGTGACAATGTATCGTCACAGGGACTGTTCCCCCCGAAAAGTAAGTCTGAATCTCTCGCGATAATATTTACTTTATCTTACTACTAGCTGCGCCCCGCGTATTCACCCGCGTAAGTTTCGATGATGATATATAGTCTATAGCCTTCCTCGATAAATGAGCTATGTAACACCGAAAGAATTTTTCAAATCTGACCAGTAGTTCCTGAGATTAGCGCGTTCAAACAAACAAACTCTTCAGCTTTATAATATTAGTATAGATACTTCTCAAACTAGAACACAATAAATTAACATGAGTTATAAGACCGAATAAGAATAATGGCGATTCCGCCGTTCTCGAGACAAAGTTTCTGCCACCCTAAAAATGTAATATAATTTAACAAAATTCACTTCAAAGCTCAGCTCTTATATGAGTTTAACAAGTTTAAGTTCTCTAAAACCGAAAAGATAAAAAGCCTTGGACACAACTTTGACCCAGTAAACAGTACAATACAGCTTATGGCTGTGAAATATTGTATCTTTGATCTATATAGGTAAAACGAAAACTTCCGATCTCTTCACGAATAGTGCGTGGACGGAGGAGTAGGAGTAGGAGATATGACATTGTTAAAGTTCATGTAAAGAAAGATTGCAAAAAAAAAAATTTACAAACGTTAAAAATATGTTATATCTAGCTTTTTCTAGCGGTTCTGCCCGCTTGCTAAATTTTATGCAAATCCAGTCAACTAGTTTTTGCAGGAAAGAGTAACAAACATCGCTGGCGCGATTTGGACGGGACTTTGACTCGTAGATAGCTGATATAATAAGGAGTAACTCAGACTACTTTTGTTTTAAAAAAATAATTATAACCTGCACGCGACGAACGTGCATACTGAATGTATACTTTTTTTTTATCTCAGGTTACTTTTTAAAACGCGGGTGAACCCGCTGGGCACAGCTAGTATAATATAACCTGTGTAAATTGAGTAGGAAAATTTCATGTTACATTTCGATGAGTTTCAAGTTCAGTATTTACTTGAGTTTAATTACGTTTAAATTTCGAAAACTGCGAATGGCAAGTAATAAATATTTAAGGTTGAAATTATATCCGTAAAACTTGTAAGCAAGCATTTTTTTTACTTTTAAACTATGTCTCCCTTATCAGTACACAATAGCGCATTACACTGGTGTTATAAGGCAGAAATAGGTGTGACGGTGGTGCTTCCGCAGTCGAGCCACAAAGAGTTCTACCACCTTCAAAATTTACTCACTATGTTGTTATTTCCTTAGTATTTTTCATTAAACCATCCGATCTATGAATAGGAAATTCCGGGAACATAATTCGCTAAGATTTGAAGGTTTATTATTAAGAGAATTGCTATCGCTATATTGTGGCGAATAAGAGAATTATGAGGCGAAATAATTTTGAGACATCGACGAAATTACATTCCACTCCAACCCGTCAATCCTTGCCACGAAATTTAAATTAAAATTATATCCATCAAAATTAAATTACGTTATATTCATTACTTTATTCATTTTGCGCCATCATTTTATTTTTAAGCAAAATTTAATTCAAGATGTAAAATAATTGTTCAAGTGCGAATCGAACGAGCTTATTAAGGGTTCCGTTCCACCAAATCATAACTTTTTTATTTTTAGTATGTATCATCACAGCAGCTTTTAAATTAAATGCATTGTAGAAACACCAAAAATAAAAATTTATTAAGCCCTTCATTAACTTCTTGGCACAAGAGCTAGCCCGTTAATAACCTCTGAATTCAGTCTTGTAGCCGATTTTATCTAGATAGAGAATATTAGCAATAACTTCATAATCTGATTCGACAAAAAACGAGCAATTTAATTTCTGCTTCTACCTATAGACATAAAGCTGATATTAATTATCAGCTCGTTAGAAAATAGATACAACTTAAGACTACTTAAAAATATTTCGTCACAAATAATAATATATCATTTTAAAATATACTCACTTTTTTCCTGAAACGTTTAATAACGAAAACTTGATAACCAATATAAATAAAGGCAATGGTTCATCCATAATTCATACCTCAAAGATTTGTGGAATATATGTATTGATCCAAACTTAGTCAGTACGCCATACCCATATCATACACCACTTTGTATGGCGTAAATGTTTTGAGAGACACTCGAGTTGATGATAAATTTGTTGCTCGTAAATATTTCAGCAACAAGTTTCATCCAGCAATTTAATGCTCAAATAATTGCATTAACTGTCATTAATATTATCATTATCAGACTAGTTGCCATCACGATCGCTAACAACAAAAGTTTTACGGCCAATTTACAAGTACCTTATGCATTTAATTCACTATTTTATAGTACTTAATTTTTTCTTCTTCGTTCGTTCTTCGAGCTTCTTTTACACTTTTATCTTTATTGATTCGTTCAAAAGCGTTCTTAGAATTTTATTCTTTCCATTCCCCACTTTCGGTTAACTTCCGCAGTTGTTATTAATTGAAGTTCCATTTCACTTCCATTTATTCCTCCTTTGGAATTTTGTTCCAGAGAGCGGAATAAAAGGTGATAAATATCTTCGCTTCGTGTCAAGTACTATATTTTACAGAACGATTTAAATCGTGAGATAGGTCGAGTAAATTAAATAAAAACATAAAAAACAAAACCCGACTGCTTGAAAGTAATTCACTGAAAAGAGGAAAACATGTACTACAATAATCTATACTAATATATAAAGCTGAAGAGTTTGTTTGTTTGTTTGAACGCGCTAACCTCAGGAACTACTAGTCCGATTTGAAAAATTCTTTCGGTGTTAGATAGCCCATTTATCGAGGAAGGCTATAGGCTATATATCATCACGCTAAGACCAACAGGAG
>MOOZ01001623.1:15461-32067 GCA_002930495.1 Cecropterus lyciades | reverse complement strand
AAAATCCTACTGTGGGGCTATGAGTGTAGCAAGCGTTTATGTTTTTTTTTTTTTTATACAGGGAAATTATAAGAGATGGCTAAATCTTAAAGTATAAGGAGTAGCGAAAAATACTCACAAAGGTCAAAGAGCCTATTTTAATGAACATGAAAAATATGTTTCGTTTTTACAAAATCTATTTTACTAGTAGGTAATAAATATCCGGAAAAAATACAGCCTGTATTATTGCACCAGACCATAACAATACTTATCAGGTTCCGAAAAGTAAATATTAAACTATATACATAAATGGCCGGATAAATGAAAAGGTTCATTTTTAAGAAAATATTGATCTTTCTTACATTAATATACGAGTAATAAGCCTTTACTAATTAATTATAAGATATCAAGATAATAGGGCAGTCGTCGTAGGATTGGCGTCGCTCCCACGGCGTCGGGTACCTTTTGAAGGTTTCCCCCTCGAAAACAAAAAAAAAAAGGGCAGTCGTATAATCGCAATATTTTAAAATAAACTTAACTTAACCACAAAAGTCATTAGAATAAGAAGACAAGTATAATCTGTTTTTTTGATTCTATAAGAAAATGAAATATGCAAAACTTTTTGTAAGCAGTTGAAGTGAAAATTCCTTCAAACCACATTCCAAAGTAGCGATGAATAGACAATCGTTCAGAACTATTGCCAGTTCATTTTACTCGCTTTTGAATCGTAGAATAGATTATTAATAAAGTTTTTGTCAAAGCGCATAACATTTGCTAGAATATGCCATTATGATTAATTTATAGATCACCTTAGGTCACCTTTATATATTGTTAGAAATTGGCATTTGTGTGGGCGCTCCTACGTTAGTTTCTTCTATTACACGAAAATGTGTGTAATTTTCCAAATCTGTAATTAATTAAGGATAAGGTTTTATTCCCAAAACTCATTAGCTATCATAAATAAATCTCATTTGTATTTTGTAAATCTATCATAAATATCTTTTATATTAAATATTGAACAGTAAATTATCGGAACGGAACTAATTAATTACTCTCAGTTAATTACTCTTTTACTTTAAACTAACTATAAAACACAAATTTATAATCGGATTCGAGCAGCGTAACGACCGCACTAAATCTTGATAAATACTCTTCGAACAATAGTTATGTCTCTCTTCTTATGGGCAGACGATGACGTAATGTATTTTTTAACCTCCGATGCAAAAAGAGGGATGTTATAAGTTTGACTGCTATGTCTGTCTGTGTGTCGGGAGAACCGCTTCGGATGCGGCTTTTTTTAGACAGCAGGTTTCGGGGTGGTGGTTCTTAAGCATGTTTTATCAAAATCGGTTCAGTCAGTTATTAGATATAGATGGTGAGGAGATTGGTGATGAAAAATCAAATATTTTTTACTTACATTTAAACATGTTTTATCAAAATCGGCTTAGTCATTTACTAGATATAGAGGGTTAAAGTGAGGATGAAAAATTCAATGTTGTCAAATATACTCGTGTGGTATGGTGGGTATTAAATAAAAGAGGTTGACGTCTTTATTACAATTCAATGTGTATTATCAAAATCAGTTCAGTCAGTTACTAAATATAGTAGTTCAAAGTGGGAACGAATAATGGAATATTTTCAAATATACCCTTGTGGGGTTTTAAATGAAAGGGAATGAGGTGTATTAATGTGTATCAATTAGGCATATTTTATCAGCACCGAATCCATCTTTTACAATGTACCTGCCATCGGAGGGGGAGGGGGGAGGTAAAGTTGGGATGAATAATCAAATATTGTCAAATATACCGAAGAAACCTATCAAATGACGTATACATAGCAGAAACTGTCTATTCCATTGAATCGGTCATATTGATAAAAGCTACGGTAGGTGAAATGTCAAATATTGAACACATACCAAATACATTATCTCATCATATACATCACATCGACTCGTATTTGCTGTTATGTATACAGATAAATATATACAGGCAAATATCTATACTAATATTATAAAGCTGAAGAGTTTGTTTGTTTTTGTTTGAACGCGCTAATCTCAGGAACTACTGGTCCGATTTGAAAAATTCTTTCTGTGTTAGATCGCCCATTTATCGAGGAAGGCTATAAGCTATATATCATCATGCTAAGACCAGCAGGAGCGGAGCACCAATGAAGAATGTTTCAAAATCGGGGTATTTTTTTTTCTAATGCGAGCTTCCGCTGCATGCGCTGCGTAAATGGTAAAGTTTCGTAAAAAATATGTATGCCAGAATTGATCCCCTTTAAAAGTTCCAAATAAAAGTCAGCGACAGCATGTGTCTATCTTTTCAGGTAAACTCACTGTACCCTTTTATATGCCTACCAAATTTATTCCAAAATAAAGCATTATTTGCGAAGTTGTTTTTATAAATATAATATTTATCCTTATCCAAATAAATGACATAGGCTACTTTTTATCTCGGAAAAATGCATGGGTGCGGGAAACATGTATTTAAAAAGAATAAAATAGAGATTATTAAAGGTATACAATTTCGGTTAATGTATGTCACGTAACATTTTTTTTAAACGCAGGTGAAACCGCGGGCTCAGCTAGTCTAAACATACAATATCAAATGTAGTTTTAAAAATATTAAAAATTAATTAAATTATACATTTAAAAACCCCCAACGCTATAAAGATAAGTGGGGAACAATTTAAAAAGTTAAAAATAATATTTATAGATGAGCTATCAAATTCGAGCGAGTTACACCTATATTTTAATTATAGAAATATAACATTTTCTCGTTAAAATTGTACTATAACGTCGCGGCGGGGTACCCCTAAGTTGAGAGACTAGACACCTACCTAACTAGCTAAAATACAATAGGGAGACTGGATAATCGTCACGTTCACAGGCTTAACAATTTAAATTTAGTAAATAAACAGATAGTCAATCGAATAAAGGGTATGAGTTAAGCGGTGTAGGTTACCTTACGATGTTCTTCAACGTAAAACAATAATATAATTATTTTTTAATACGCAAATGTAATTATTTTTTAATACGAAAATCGAATCTCAAACCGTCGATTGAGAGGACGAGTTTCAACTATGATGGTAGAAAATATATGTTTGTTATTATTTCACGCAAAATCTAGTGATAGGATTTGGTTTAAACTGACAGTGTATAGCCTTGATTTACACAAATGATATTTTTTATCGTCGAAATATGTCTAAGACGGGCGGAGCTACGGAAAAAAGCTAAATTATTACAAAATCGTATTTTAATTACTACTTACTAACGAGGCTTATAAGATTAAATTATTTACTGGTAGTTCAATAAATTTATTGATCTATGGTAACATGTAGAGTTCCGACCAGGTGCAAATCTTTACGCGTCCTAGATCCTAAAAATCGGGATACTTAACGATGCTAGTCACGGCCCATACAAGCGCGTGGCGGTACGCGAATCATATTTATTTTAACTTAAACCGGCTACACACAAACTAAATTAATTAGGTCATACCGAAATGACCCAATTAGTGAACGCCGGTGACCGGATAAAATTAAACCTATTACGGCGTCTAGGTTATGATAGAACAATAATAATCTGCGTCCACTGCAAATAATTTGAGGTAAAATTTCAACTAGCATTAACTAAATTGCCATAGGCGTTGATAATAAACGTAAACATAAAACGCTTTATACACTCATAGCCCCACAGTAGGATTTTCTCCTGTGTCGTGGGTGCCATGGACACACAAAGACGAATACGCAAACAGACCCAGAACAGAAATCTATCATTCAGATGTCTGTCTAACCGGGGATAGAACCCGGGACCCACTGCGTGTCAGACCGGTATGGTGACCTCTCCGCCACGCGGGTCGTCAACTTAATATAATTATTATAAAGATACATCAACAACAGTGGTAGTGATGGTTTCCAAGGTGGTAGAAGTTCTACTGTAGAACGTATCTAGTTCGACCGACGTGGTACCACCGCTACACCCATTTCTAGGATGAAACGGTTCTTGCGTTTCGTTGGAAGGTAATGGTTGCCAGCTCACTTTCATACGAGGCGACCATCTTAGACCTCGGTTGTAGCAACGTATCTGTGATTGACTTTACATAGAAACCTTGCTTTGTATGAAGTTGCTTACATATATCAGATGGACTTGTTCGTTTGCTACTTTAATTTTATAAAAAAGTGGTACAAGTCACCAACGCAGTTAATAGAGAAATCTCAGTGCTTAAAATTTGTATGTTGTAACGTATGTACCGTGTTATGCAATTACTTTTTATAATGTTTGACCACCTACATTGGGTATCTACATTGGAGCAGCACGGTGGTCACATTCCTGGCCTAATAGTTGTGGAGGAAGACCCATGACGCTATTTAAGTATCAAAACAATGTTATATATCAGTCTTGAACGCTTACAACGCGTATAAAATCGTTGGACTAATACCATTAATTCCACAATAACAAACACCACTCATCAACGACAAAGCCTGTGATTATTCGACAATTATTTTTGTATTGTGGTATTTTATTTTATTGTATTGTATTGTACAGCAAACAATAATCCATGCTCATTGGAAATTATTTCACGCTGAATTGAACGCACGCTGATTGCATTTGCATTGGAGTTGTTATAAAATTTGTATTGATTTTCAATAAGGCACTTGTCCTAAGTGGCTTTAGCAAGCGATTTACTGATAATAAGCAGGTTTATTTAGAAATTCAATCATCATCTCCACTAGCTCCCAAGTCCACTTCTGGCCTTCTTTAAAAAAATGTTATGTGCTGCTGTGTTCTGTTCTGAAGGGTGTGGTAAGGGAGACATACTTTTACGAGGCATTCCATCTTAGTCCTCAGGGGTAGCAACGCATCTGTGGCTAACCTCAGGTGAGACTTTGATATTACCTAGGGTTCATTACAGATGTTCATGGGCGGCAGTAGCCACTTACCATCAGGTGGGCTGCATGCTCGTTTGCTACTTCCAACTATAAAAAAAATCCCAGTCTGTCCATATTATATCCATTACTACTTATTTTGTTGAACAAGAGATTTAACTGTGGTTACCTACGTCGTACACTATCTGTGTGTCAAATTTCAGCGAAATTTGACACACAGATAGTGTACGACGTAGGTAGAAGAATTTCAGCGAAATTTGACAAGTAGTTTTTGCATAAAAGAATAACACACACACGCACATCCTCACACAACATACGACACTTATAATATTTATAAGATTTTCTCATAACGATAGCATGAACATTTTTATAGGTGATCAAGTGACTTTAAATTTATTATTATGTTCATCTAAAAGTAAAGTTTATTTTAAACTATTTTCATTGGAATATATTAAGATTCAGACACTTTCGTTACTTTTTATTTTAGGCGATAATATTGTTAGTAGCATATCGCACACTTGCACGCGGGTCGACAGATACGATTCTGGAATGAATTGCGGAGGTAACTCATTTCATCCGCTAATGAGTACACGGTTGAGAGCTCGCGAAATGTGTTGCAGATTGCAGTGCCTGACATATATATACAGACAGTTACAGTTTTGCCTACTGATATCTGATGTACTCGTACATGGAAATTAATTCTATGGCACGGTGTTCACTGTATCAAAGAATCCTATATAGTTTGCTGAAGCTAAATGGACTTATGGCTTTAAATACATTTATATCGTAGGCTTGGCACGATTTCTGCATGATTTGGGGTGGAGTCTCTAGAATCCACTTCGCTACTTGAATAGATTTAGTGAAGTATGGCAGTGGACATAATTTACTGAATATTTTCACCTCCACAAAACGTTTTTTTTTTATGATATGGAAGTAGCAAATAAGCACGCAGACCACCTGATGGTAAATGGCCACAATCATGGACAACCTCAGATTAAATCTAGTCTATTCTATTATTTACAGAAACTATCCACAGATGCGTTGTTAACTTTGAGGACTAAGCTGATGCCTCGGATAATTACTTCTACACGTTTCAGATCAAAACCCAGGAACGCTTATCAAAACGCAATTATGTTTATTCAGCAAAAATAGGTGTTCATACTGGTGGTGCCTCCGGAGTCAAAGCATAAATAGTTCTTCTTACTTTTATGCTTACATAAGGATTATCAATTGTCATCCAATAGTAAATTCCAAATGAGCAGTGATAGCCAAATGGTTGAAACTCGACCTCTCAATCGAGGCTCCGAGGTTTGAATCCCTGGCTCGCACCACTGATTATCTGCGTATTAGAAGTCAATTATCACTGCTTTACGGTGAAGGAAAACATCGTGAGGAAACCTACACACCTGAGAGTTCTTTAAAAGTTCTCAAAGTTGTGTGAAGTCTACCAATTCGCACTTGGCCAGCGCGGTGGACTATGTCCTAAAACTCTCTCTAACTGAGAGATGACCCGTGCTCAGCAGTGAGACAATAATGGGTTAACGGTTGTTTATTTTAATAATCTATACAATGCATCACTAAATAAATTAAGCATGTAAAAGAATTATATTTATAAAAATACTCACCAGATAATGAGTCTGTACAACCACCGCCCTAAAAACTATGGAAGCGTCTTGAACCCTCGTTTCTAGCGGTTTCTCAGCGAACTTAGGACACTGACTGTCACACACTATAGTTTGACACAAGAACAGAGCAACCACTAACAAATCCCGGTTGTACACTCTGCCCATCATCGAGCAAAGCTGCCACGCCATCTTGACCTGATACCAGACTTCAAGTCACATTTTCCCGTAGATTCAACATCTCAGGGAAATCTTCGGCCGTCTCTTCCTCTGCCGTTTCCTGCTTTGCATTTTCTCTGGAACAAGAAATCATCGGTTATTTTGCGGGAACAAATTGGAGGAATTACGTTTTTTTCGTTACTAATGAAGGTACGTTTGATCTTAACCTCAAAGGAATTAAGTAAATATGTACTTCTAAATTATTATTTTATTTACATAATCGATCGTTTATTTTAAATTAACAAATGTATTTTAATTTTGATTCTAAAATCTTATCGTACTAGTCTTACTAATATTAGAAATGCAAATGTTTGTCAGGATGTGAGTTTGTTACTCTTTTACGCAAAAACTACTTATTGGATTTCAATGAAATTTGGTAGAGAGATATAAACGATTTGTAGGCTTAAATTAACATATATTATACTTTTTTACCACACAAACGGGCGGAGTCGCGGGAAAACGAGTGTTTAACAACATGTTTGCTATAAAAACGCACTTTTTGGCTCATATTATTAGATGAGGAATATTTTTACGAAATAATAGGACGAACTGGTTATAAATTAAAGTTAGGCTTTTATCATAATTATAGATTACTTTCTTTGTACAATGAAAAAAGTATTTATGAAAAAGGTTTTGAAAGTAAGCTTTTTAATTTTTTTTCCGTCTTGTTCCTAGAAATATCTTTAAATTGATACCTATAACTTGGTCATTGGTTTGGCTTTTTGGGTCGTTCAATCATGTTCAATCATATATGCAATATTGTATTTAAAATTTTATCACTAAACTAATGATGGAATTTTATTCAAATCTAATGAGTAAGCAAAATTTTATCGCTAGAATTTGGAATTTACTCGTAAAAAATATGTTACTAGATTTGATTCACAATGCGCTGAGTACCACACATAGTATTAGTAAGGTAAGTTAAATAAAGCCTTGTAAAAACAGAAAACTTTACCAAAAGGAATATTTCCTCACAGTCACATATAAAAGTCAAAGATAAGATATATAAATTGAGACATTTATTGAGATACGTGCGCACTTACTCACGTCCATCATGCCCATCGTATAAATTAAATTAGAGATCAGGTGATAAAATAAACCTATGTATATCCTCGATAATAATTCAATTCAGAAATTTGCTTGTTGTTGTTTGGTATCATCCTATGAATGTACTGTAGGTACGTGCCGGTCTTGTAAACCACTCCCTCTTATTCCACGGAGTCCTAGCTAACATTTGATGCCCATATAACTGTGATAATAAAAAAATCAACCCCCACCCCTTTTTTCCCCTATTACCGGGAGCCATCTTTAAAAAATAATTATATAGTCTATCAATCTTCAAAGTGACACTAAGTGTATCATACGTCACAATCCGTCAAACCATTTGGGCTGTAGCGCGTGCCAAAGAAATGGACATACATACATACATGCAAACATACGCTCGAAAAACATTACCCTCCTTCTGACACAGTCTGGTAACAACCAACCAAAGGCATACTTCACGCTAGAAACATGATAAAAACTTTGAATGATAAAAACTCTCTCAACATGCCAACATTCGATTTAATATGTGACACTTAGTAATAATTTGTCTTACATGTGACTTAGAACATCCATCCTTCCATTAGACCTCACTCTCTTGCCCTCTAAAAATCTCATAACATCCCATATTAGCCAAATCTTACATAATTATTTAACGAGTGTCTCACTGCGAGCGAATGAGCGACAAAATTATAAACGATGTTGAAATAAATTTATAAGTTTGTTTTTGATTAATAACACATATAACTGTCTGTTCATCATTATAAATGAAACAAGAATATTATCTATATTGTGTTGTGCGATCCAGCGACACTCATTTGTCTGCGAGCCACCGTGCGTTCAACAAGTCTAGGAACTGTCTTACGTTTCGTTGCTATATTTCTATTTAAGTGTCCAGTGTTAATTGTACCTAGTGAATATTGTTTGGGTGATTTGTATTTGTTACTTCATTGCCCATATACTCTTTCGCCTACACATAACGTCTGACGATGAAGATACTCATTCTGATTGGCCTCCTGTTCCGACATATGCAGCACACAGCACGTTTTCTTAATACTAAAATGGTGCAGTATTAAGCACCATTTTAGTATTAAGAAAGTGTTTAAGTAATTGTCATGGAGACTGAATATCAGCGCCATGGTTTCGCGCGTCTTCTTGCAGTTGCTGAGTTTCGTCCGTTTCACGATACTATTATATCACAGCCTGGGTCATTTATTGTTACTTTTTTATTTTTATTATTTTTATAATTTGTAGTGCTGCGTATAATAATAATGTACGTGAATAAAGATTATTTCTTTCTTTCATTGCCAGCCTATTATTGTCCCACTGCTGGGCACGGATCTCCTCTAGCACGATGGTCAATTGCGAGTTGGTAGATGTCACTTGAAAATATTTTTCAAGGAGTCTCAAGTGTGAAGGATTCTTTACAACGTTTTCCTCCACCGGTAAACCAAATTAATATTAATTTCTAAGCTTAAGTATATTTCAAAGAAGTTTTTTTTGGTTCGACTCCGGAAGCTTCACCACCACGCCTATTTTTGCCTAATAACAGCAGTATTAACTGCTGCTGTATTCTTGCTTCAGATTCAGAGGTGTAGTAAGAACGATATAATTTTCCGGAGCGTTTCAAATTAGTACTCAAAGTTAGTAACACTTCTATAAGCATCCTCAGGTAACACTTATCTTATCTGGGGTTAATTACATGTGTCCATGGGCGACAGAGGGCTCTTAACATCAGGTGCATATTTGATTCTTCTAAATTATAGAATAAGAAAAAACTCTTTGATTTAACCAACTCTTTACTCGCTTACAGTCATGCCGCTTACTGCTGCGCTTATGGGCAATATATCATAATAATATTGACTAAGCCTTTCAGAATATTATATACACTTCCACACATTTATTCGTTTTCGTATTTATGTTAGATTAGGTTCTTTGATAATATTTGATGTATTATCAGAAGCAAATATCTTCCTTATGATAGTTATTAAATATTTTCCTTATTTTGATATGTTACCATGTTCTTATTGTCTCGTTTTTGATCTTCATAACACAAAGACAATTACAGGAACATTATCAGTAAAGACGTTATCAATCTTAAGCATAGACTCTAGCTCAGGAATTAAGCTTGGATCCTCAACGTACAAACGTTCTGATTTTTGGCATTTGTGCAACATTTAACAAATTGAATATCATCATGCTTCTTGCTTATAATTATTTATTGATCACTGTAATAGTCGCCATAACGATGTGACACCGTGAGTTACGGATTCGATTCCCGGTCAACCAATGAGGAATTTAAATTGAAATTAAATATTATTTTATGGCACGAGTTTGTCAGTATCAGTAGATATAAAGGAACCTTTATACCAATGAAAAGATTAATACAGACATAACGCAAAGACTAAAGTCCTCCATATGCAAGGTTTGCTCTACTTCACAACGGACGTAAATAGAGCATAGTTAATGCGATTACTAAGTAATCCATCAAGCAGAGCCTACTTAAGTCTCACATCGTGTTAGATTAGCCCTGAAACCTCTGGGAGATTATGTGATAAGGTTTAATACTGTTTATGTTAATGTAATTTTAACAACTTGGAGGTGGTGGAAGCCTTTGTGCTTCGACTTTGGATGTGCTACCGCCTATCCTATTTCTGCCTAATAACAGCAGTGTTAAGTACTGCGGTGTTTTTCTGAAGGGTGTGGTAAGGGCGGTCTGAAGGATGTGGTAAGGGAGAGATTACAATTCAAGGAGTTTCAACGTAGTTCTTAATAGTAGTAATAATCTGAATCCAACCTTAGGTAAGAATCTGATCTTATCTAATATAGTTGATTACAGATGATAATAGGCGGTAGAGACCGTAAATGGCGCACAAAACTTATTAATTATTTTATTTTTAAACGAATCGATATGTTGTGATTTATTACCTTTTTGTTATTAATCATGTACAGGTTAGGTTAAATTTAATTAAATAAACACTAACCTAAGTAAGGAAAGGCAAAAATTTTAATTGCTCTTTATAGCACACGTATATACGATAATGTTTGAACCTGCACAAAGGTATAGAAATACGAGAGCACTAGAACTAATTAACGTACGTAACTATTGAGCAAGTTTTTACTGGCAGTGGATTTCAGTAATTATTCCGAGAGATTTTAATGAAACTCGCACGATGTAGTCAAAATTATGGACTTTCTTTATTTTGCTGTCGACGATCCTTTTGGACATGTTACGTGTTATTTCAAAAGATATTAATTAATTCTGAAATACTCGTTTGAAACTAACCTTAGTACGTAACGAGGGAAATTAATATGAGTATGAATTAGAATATCTGGATATAAAGGAGAAACGTTATTCACTTTTGTATAATTATCTCAAAAACTAAATTGCTAAACATAAAATGATGAAACTTTGACAATAGTTTTATAACTGAAAGAAAACCCAATACGTGAGTTCACTAGGTTGTAGAAATCTGAAGTCTAACGGAAGAGGTACCACCGCCACACCGATTTCTAGACTGAAGTAGTTATTGCGTTTCTGTGGAAGGGTGTGGTTGATGGCTCACTATCATTTGAGGCGATCATTTTAGTCCTTGAGAGCAGTGATATCCGAATGGTTGAAACTCGACCTCTCAATCGAGGGTCCGGGGTTCGAATCCTAGGCACGCGCTAAGATTATTAGAAATTAAATATAATTGCTTTACGGTGAAGGAGAACATTGTGAGGAAACCTACACACCGGAGGGTTCTTTAAAAAGTTCTCAAAGGTGTGTGAAGTCTAACAAATTCGCACTTGGCCACTGTTGACTATGGCCTGAAACTCTCTAAATCTAAGAGAAGACCCGCGCCCAGCAGTGGGACAATAATGGCTTGATGACATTTTAGTCCTCGGGAACAGCAACGCATCTATAATTTCAGACTTCAGATAGAATCTATATGAACTTGCTTACAGATGACCATGGGTGGAAGTGACTTCTTACCATCAGATGGACTTTATGTTCGTTTGCTACTTCAATCTGAGTTTGGCCATAATGTCATGACAATGATGGACAATGATGGTGAGCGCATGCACTCCACGTGTTCAAGTGGAACATCATTTGTTACACTGATATTATGTAATGATGTAATTAGCGTGTCATAAAAAAATCTGTAGGCGGTAACTACTATTAACATATACTAATGTAAACTATTTCTATTACTTTTATTTTCCCTCCCCGATTACCATAGCTTTTTTTTGTTTTATACTTCTCATAATAGCGTTTGCGCCTTGTTTTATTTTAAGTGCAAAATAACACGAGCTGTAATATTTATTGAAATTTCAGCGAGACATTTCAATTTTACCGCAAAAAAATATCGTATCCGAAATATAATTATTCACTTGGTGATCGCCAAAATAAACCAACGAACGAGGCACGAACTCATCAGCAATCGGAAGGGTTGCGTGTCGGTCAGAACACAAACGGGCGTGCTCATTAGGCCATTACACCCTCTATTGTGTTAGTGCATGAATAAAATATCGTACGAAGTTCAAATTTCATGGAATCGTGCCTTGATATCTCCCCTCGGGTACGGTTAGCAGTGGATTTTGTTTATATGTTTAAATAAGCTTAGGGAAAATTACAATATCTATTTTTTGGTCTGATCGCAAAAACTCACAGATGTTCGACTTAAATATTTATTTTACTTATTCTCTGTCAAATAAATGTAACCTTCCTTATCTAGTAATTTGTTTTTTTGTTCGTATGATTGAAGGAAAATTTAGATTAGATTTAGTACAAAAATGGGCATCAATATTACCGTTCTATGACCAAATCATGTAGATACAGAGTGGAAACGGAACAGTTAAACATCTTTTAAGCATTGAATAAAATTAAAGTTTAAAGATCGATATATATTTACATAATTTAACCTCCATGTCTTGAAGTGTTAAAATGACAACATTAAATCTTTTTCGTAAAATATTTGACTTATATCCTAACTTTACCCCAAAATCTTACGCGTAACAAAACCAACTTCAGAAAGTATAGAAAGTAAAGAAGGATATTATGCTGACCGTACTCGCATGTGATTCGTTACCCGTATAATTGCGTAGCCGACCCACGCATTCATACATGCGTCATGAAAGGTCAACCTTTGTTTTCAGTCTGAATATTGCCTCTAAAATTAACTTCTAGTATACTAATTTATTTAGAGACCAACATTGTATTGACAGTTGGTAAAAGTTCGGACATAGCCTCGTATAAAGGTTTTACTGCGCATTATTTTGCGCGTGTTAGTATCTATATTAAGTAAATAAGGGCTTTACCCATATTATTTATTAATCACGTGTCTTTCTTAAATGTCTACGGCAGGATTTATTCCAGCCTGACACATATTTTAATATATTAAACATAATTATCGTCGATCCATTATTGTCCCACTGCTGGGCAATGGGTCTTCTCTCTGAATGAGAAAGTTTCAGGCCATAGTCCACATGGTTATCCAAGTGTGAATTGGAAAACTTTACATCTATGAGAACTTTTTATTTGAGAAATCTTCGGTATATAACTTTCTTTAACCCGATATTTACCTTAACCGTCAAGCAGTGATAATGAATTTCAAATACGCTCATCATTCTAGTAAAATCTTTTGTGCTCTCCTGGGATTCGAACCTCGGACTTTCGATTAAGAGGCTATGTTTCAATCTATCACTGCTCACTAACACTATTGAATGTATTATAACAATTCACATCTTTAATTACTATTCCACTGCAATTCTCGAGTAGAGAAGGCTTTGAGCATAGTTTACCAAGCGACTGTAATGCGAATTAGCTAGTACGTATAGGTAGGTACGGATTGGTAGCCAACACGTGTAGAGCATTCATACCCTTAGCCTTCGACATTTTTAACGACTGCTATTTAATAATAACAACCGGTAAGGAGGGCTTAACGCCTTTCAAAGTATGGAAATAGACATGTTTACCCACCCACAGCCACCCATCCAATTGTTGCGTGACGTTGCCTAACTTTGAACACAAATGACTTGTACACGAACCTCGAGGCTATACACACACACAAGTATATTAACATAAATGATTTTAACAGTATATTCCTGATAATACCATGGTTAGATAGCACAAAGTAGATATTTACCGGTATTGTGATATTTTTGACGTCAAACGGTAACTTCGCTCATTTGTCCGTCCCTTCGCATATAAGGGTTTTGAGTCAAGGCAGACGTTGATTTCAAAGAGCTTTTGATATATTACATCATGTTACTCAAGTCTCATAGACAAACGTGTAATATTTGTTTAAAGAATAAATTACACTTTCTTATGTTTGATTTTAATATCGGATGCATTTAAAAGTAAATGGATTGGTTTTAAGATTTTTTTATTTTTGAAATAACAAAGACTGTTCCGTGTGGGGCCTTCAATAACACCACTCCCTCTCTTAAGGGATGTCGTAGAAAGCGACTGAGAGCCAAAATGCAGGAATTGGGCAGCAGCTTCATCCTGCGTATCACCACATCCATAGTGGTTACCAACACGCGTACCAGGCAGAGATTATTGGCAAAAGCCCCTTTAGGGGAGGCCTATGTCCAACATGGATGGAGGAACAAATTAGTATATAGTCTACAGGATGTCTTCACATTTATTGACGCCTAGTAACATTACGATTCCTTTACGGCTCAGCTACAGATGTGTTAGGTCTTATATTTTGATGTAATTAATAAAAAATTGAATAAAAAACCGCCACATGTTATTTTTTTCCAAAAAATAACCCGCGCACTCCTTTTTGCAAAATCAACCCATTGTATTCACAGTCAATACAAACGAATTAAACAAACAAACCGACCCAATAAAACCCAATCTAATCCAATAAAATTCAATCGGTGTTTGCTTGTGTACAGTTTATTGTGAAAATATCGATGTTTTCAAATTGTCGTGTCATACGGATGGACTATGACGCTTGCTTTGTCTTTCATTGTAATACTATATTTTGGTAAACAATTTTTATTTTTATTTATTTTGTTTCTTAGTAAATCCATGAGTCGATTAAAGGAAGAACCCTTAAGTTTGGCTCCGGAGGCACCACTTCCACAGATTTTTTCTGCCTAATTTCATGAGAACACAACAGTACTGGTAAGCACTGTTGTGTTCTAATTAAAGAGTAAGGGAATAACAGCACTGGTAAGCACTGTTGTGTTCTGATTAAAGAGATGGTATTCAAGGTGGTAGAACTCTTTGCGGTTCGACTCCGGAAGCACCACCGCCACACCAATTTCTGCCTCATAACAACAGTTATGCGCCGTTGTGTTTTGGTTTGAAGGGTGTGGTAAGGGAGACATACTTTTCCGAGGCATTCCATCTTAGTCCTCAGGTGTAGCAATGCATCTGTGGCTAACCTTAGACGAGACTTTGATCTTACCTAGGGTTGCTTACAGATGTCCGTGGGCGGCAGTAGCCACTTACCATCAGGTGGGCTGCAGGATTATTTGCTACTTCCATACTATAAAATAATATTAATTTTCAATTGTCAAATGTAAAATACAAATATCTACCACTTTCATTTAAAGTAGTGCAGAGCTATAAGGGATAGCCCCGTAATCCAATAGCGCAACTATAATAAATTTTATATTTCATTACAAACCACAAACAAAAGCCACGAAACCAGATATAACAAATTACAGACACATTCCAATGATTAATAGTACCACATCCGCCCATTTGTAATACACGAAATAATATACTGCATCAAGCCTTAACAAATGATCTTACAAGGTGGGGGAAAGAAATTTATGCCGTGTTTTTCAAGATTATGAGTATAATATGAGTTGTAGGACCGTGACCGAGTGAACGATATTTGTACCAAGCAGCATTTTGGTGGTGCATTACAACATAGAGGCGACTGATGTAACTCTCATTTTTTTATAAGATAAAAGTAGCAAACAAGCATACAGTCCGTCTGATGGTAAGTGGCCTCTGCCGTCCATACAACTTTGTACAGAACAGGGGTATTCTATTTGAAATGCATCACAAATCCGTTGCTACTCCCGAGGACTAAGATGGTCATATGAAAGTGAACCAGCAACCACCACATACGCGACATACACCATAGGCGACGGTGACTACTTTCCATTAGGTGGCTCGTCTGTCTTATCATTAGGTTTAAATATAAGAAATAAAATAAAAAAATAATAAAAAGATAACAAAAAAAAAACAAAAAAGGAAGGCGGATAAAAAAACCAAACAAGTAACAACTTTATAATATCATGGATTTATATCCATGGTATAATAAAGTAACATAATCAAATAACATTGAATTCGAAAAAACGAATACACAATAGATTCCATTTACAAATCTAATAGTATGACGTCAAAGGAAAATCGTATTCGAATCCGAATTACGCAATTTGAAACCTCCTACACGTTTTATCTGAAACCTACATCTAGAATAGCTGGTAAGCCTCAGGTCCTGAGGCAAGGTCCGTAAATTCGAATAACGAGTTTAATAGCCTTGTTACATCTGAATCGCGGCGATTGAGGTTAAACATTTACGTAGATGTTGGTTGATGTGTCCGAAGTATGGACTTACAAACTTGTTATTAAAAAAATCGGAGGCAGTCATGAGGACTGCCAACAGAAGTAAAAAGTTAAAAAACAAAATTATTGTAAATCACCCAAAGTAAAAATGGCATTCTCTAACCACTACATATAAATATGTCGGAACACGATGCCGTTCAGAATGAGTATCTTCATCGTCAGACATTATTATTTGCAAGGGAAATCAAAATGTTACCATTTAAAGAAACGAAAAATAAATCTTCGATCTGCAAATCATGTGCTATAAATATATATTGAAAATACGTGACGACCC
>MOOZ01001619.1:81375-91848 GCA_002930495.1 Cecropterus lyciades | reverse complement strand
GTGAGAGAGAATTTGAGACAAGGTTGCCAGATCATGGAGAAAAAAACTGGACATTTCCCTAACATTTATTTTTATAATTTTGACCGAACAGTAGGTCGGTTTTCATCATGTTTGCCGATTAGGAAAAATTTCAAAAACCAAACTATACACTGCTCGATTTTGTTTAATCTAATATATGCGTTCTTAAATGTTTATTACATTAAAAAACTCAAAATTGCTATTTGTATCGAATTCAAAAACTAAATATAAAAAAATGAAAATATTAAAATCTTTTGTCTTTATTTTGTACTCCAATCTGTCGCTCTCATTAGGACATTTACTTTATCATTAGAAATGTCCTAACGATAATAAAATTAGGCATTATATACATTTACAAATAATTTATGTTTCATATTTTCGTGTAATGAGTGTTTGGTCAGTTTACAATAAATGAAATTCAAATTTTCAGGAACTCTGTCTGGAAGAGGTTGACATGTATTGCGAAGTATGAAATGGTCACAGATATTCCGATTGTTAGTGCTATCAGTTCCAGCCTAGCCTATTGCCTCCAAATAACCAAATGTTAGGTCGGTGACAGTATAAAAAATTTGCTATCTGAATAAATTCACCAGCAGATATTAAAATGAAATCATCATTAAAACACAATCACAACTTGCATATCTCAGAGAATATTGTATCATGACCTACATGCAAATCTCGCGACTTTGTTCTCAATTTGTATCAAAATAGAGTATAAAATCTCGCTTTTAGTGCATTCATAACAAAAGCGATTGTAAATTGAGTATAAGAATGTGAAGAGTAGATCATGGCCAAGAGACTTTCACTACTTTCTCTAACCTACTTGTTGTGTCGTAGGTCGAGTGGTCGGCCTTCAGGGTGGCTCCACTTTTGATTTTATCTGTCACTTTCATTAGAAAGTTATGACATTTGGGCAACGGTAAAAGAGGGAACCTCCAGGAATTAGGTCATGACGCGCTCAATCTGGGTCGAACGGGTAAAGCTCTTGAACTTTCTTTCGGGTTCCGATCATAGTGAAGCGAGCGCTTATGATGAGTAGTATAGAATAATAATATTTATAATAATATTTTTCATATATACTTGCAACTTTTTAAGTAATTAGTAGGTACATAATAAAAAGTATAATTTAAAAGTGACATGATTAATATTTTTAAACGGTTAATGCTAGAAATAGCTCTCTGATCGTTTCTCAGAAAAAATGCATTTTTTAATAGTTGGGACTTACAAATATCATGACTTACTAATGTTGGGACTTACTAATATTAAAAACGCGAAAGTTTGTTAAGAAGCAGGTATATGTGTTTCTTACTCTTTCACGCAAAACCACTAGTCGGAATTCTGGACTAGTGTGGGCTATCACATGGAACTAATTATCATGGTAAACGTGACCAAGAATAATGTAGTTAGAAATATGATCACCATTAAAATCTCCCCCTCTCTCCCTGTACATATCTCCCAGTGTTAATGATCATATACACACATGTTGATGTAGATTTGAAGTCCACTGCTGTAAAAATTATTAAACTAAAACACGCTCTACACTCATAACCCCACACTAAGATTTTCTCCTGTGTCGTGGGTACCATGGACACACAAAGACGAGTACACAAACATCAGACCCAGAACAGAATCTCAACTCATCATTCAGGTGTCTGTCTGGCCGGGGATCGAGCCCGGAATCCACTGCGTGTCAGACCGGTATTGTGACCGCTTCGCCACGCGTGTCGTCAGTTGTACATAGGTCCTAATGGTAATTAATTTTTCCTGATAGCGATCATGCCTGGCATACCACTATGCATACTGCTCACTGACTGGGTGTTGATTTACAGTGTCGTGTTACACAGGAAGACGCCGCTGCCCATCTCTTGGATTGTGTCGCCACCTACGACATCCACGGAAAGAGACGAGTGGTGCCATAGGCGTAGCCAGGTATGTGCAGCTGCCCTAACCTGGAGGAGCGGTTGATCGCAGATAAAAATGTCATCTATTATTTTCAGAGGTTTTAAAGATTATGTGAAGAACCGCGTAGATTCCTGAAATAATAACTACTTCTTGTCTTTTATTTGTATTTTTTACCTCCACTACTAACGTGAGATACTCATTAAAACCACGGTTAACACAAAATAACCTAGCTGACTCCTCCCCCCCCAACATTCTTGATCTGCCCTCCCTATAGAGAATCCTGGCCACGCCCTTAAGTGGTGCTATTTAAGATTTACACAACACGTTTGAATATTGCTACATTAATGCGATTAAAAAAAATTGGATTGGAAAAGATTTTTTAGAAAAATGTAATTTGATTATAAATTGAACTACAACATGATAGAAATACCCACATAAAATCTACCAATTCTCACTTGGCCAGCGCGGTCGACTATGGCCAGAAACTCAATCTGAGAGAAGACCTGTGCCCAGCTGTGGGACAATTTTGTTTTTTTTTTTAAACACGCTTTCTACACTCATAGCCCCACACTAGGATTTTCTCATGTGTCGTGGGTGCTATGAACACACAAAGACCCAGACCCAGAACAGAAGTCCAAACTCTTCATTCAGATTTCTATCTGGCCGGGGATCGAACCAGGGACCCACTGCGTGTCAGACCGGTATGGTGACGGTTCCGCCACGCGGGTCGTCAAATGCGGGGTAATGGGTTGACAACGACACATAAATACCGCGTCTCATTGGGATTTATGTATTTGTCGGATACCTACATATTTACTAACCATACTAATAAATTGATTAAATATGCGTCTCTAATTACCCCATTTCCTGATGATAGTGATAATAAAGTTGTTATTAAGTGCTATGATAAGTAATCCCTGATGGTGTAAGATTAATTTTCTTTTCCAACTTTTAAATGCCTACTTATCAAGCATTACTAAGATAGAGAAAATATGTAATAGATTAATACTATGAATTTTTAAAGGTTTCGTTTTTCGTAGGTACTTTGTCTACGTGAACGACATGTCTACTCATAAGTTTATGCAGTTAAACTTCTTTAGAATCATTGTGATTTGAAACTCAATGAAACAAAATTGCGTTACGAAAGCGCGAAAGGTGTGGTAAGGGAGATATACTTATCCGAGGCATTCCAACTTAGTCCTCAGGGGTAGCAACGCATCTGTGGCTAACCTTAGGTGAGACTTTGATCTTACCTAGGGTTGATTACAGATGTCCAAGGTGGGCTGCAAGCTCGTTTGCTAATATCCATATAATATATAAAAAAGCAGGCTACACCTAGCTTTGCGGCTAAAGAAAGTAATCACCGTCGCCTATGGTCATTACCAACTCCAAAAGAATCTTCAGTGCATCGGCGACTTTCAAGGAGAGCTATTTTTGCCCCTTGAAGAATCCAAGTCAAACTTCACAGAGAATAATAGGAGGATGTTCATGTGGAACGATATTGCACGTCCCTGGCGATACTACTTCTTATATATCTAAAAAAAAAAGTATAATTACTTTACGTTTCATTAGAAAATATTAAAAGATACATATTATTTAACACTAATATTATGGCGAAATTTACACATTTAAATATGTATGTTACGGGCATTCATTATAGGTATGTGTTTTTTCGGCAAATGTATTGAAAAAACTGCATATCGTACTCGTAATACTTATATTAAAATGTATTAAGAGATATATAAATAAACAGTCATTGGCCGCAAATTAGCAAAGAATTAATATTCAGTCTATTAATAGTCGCTTACACGCATAATCTCTTGTTTAGCGGAAGTAATATCGTGTACCTAGTTTAAAGTCAGCATTTACTTTATCTACACTTATAAGTAAAATTTAAAGCTCTTCAAATGGAATGGAAAATATATATCTAAAAAATAGAGATTGGTATTTTCGAGCCTATATGCTTATGCACATAATCATGAGAAACTATTTCAGCCACCCGTATAATAAAAGATTGGCTGTCATGTTTGCGTAGCTATAGCTTTCTTATAGTGAGGGGGTTCAACTATTTTTTTCCTGAACTTAATGCAGGAAAAGACATAATTAAGCTAAGTCCAGACCATCACGGTTCGAACTCCCTCATACCCCACGCAGACACGTTTCTTTACATACACTCAGGCTATCTATAAACGGTAAATAGATAATTTGAAAAATCGAATCTACAAATACACTAAACTACACAAAATCGCGATAAAAATGTTCGCTACTCTTGTCCTCAAGAAACTTATTCACCCTATGGGATTAGTGCTATGTGTCTCTATCAAAGAACTCTACTAATTATTGTACTCTCTCCACTACCTCAAATATTTTATTACAATTAACCTTATGTCCGGCAAAGTTAACAAGACTTTGAAAACGCCAAAAATAATTAAGTTAAAACTATTATTTATAGTTTGCATGACTTTTGAATGCACACAGATACGCTAGTTTGTGGATAGACAACCTTTATAGAAACGTCGCAAACATAATTTAAAAATCATTAATTACTTTTTGTAAAAGTTTATTTTGCCACGTGGAAAATAATATAACTATAGTCCACTATATAGCTTCTAATAGATATAACAATATCTCAAATGATAAATAATAAAGATAAACAATAGTCATCTGAAGTATTCAACGAGTTGTTTCTAGAATTCTCTTAAGTTCGATGCCCAAACCGCACTGATTCGGGTGGTAAAAGTTGCTAACTTAAATGTCATTGACCGGTGAGCATAAGTGCGGTTTTGACCTTACCGTCGGTCTATATTGTAGCAAACTGAAGTGAAAGTAGGTACATCCATCACCTGTTGGAGAAAGCGCGACACACCCTTTATTTTACGACGCATTGACCACGTGGCCTTCGGAGCCGACCTGTCTGTGCTATATGGGACTTCTTTCCCGTTATTTATGGAAGTAATCTCAAACGATTGTAATTTAAATTACTATACCTATTTTTAAGGCAAAAATCAAACATATGTTTCTAAAATTTGATTCGTTTTTAAAAGGAGTAAAATTAAGATTTTCTTTCGCATTCATCTTAGAAAAAATTTGTTTATGGACATCCCAGTATCTAAAGCCAAATAAATAGTTACAGATTTAAAAAATAAACGATGTATAAATATTTACCAAAATCTCTGCTGGAGTGGAGCTGGAATAAGCAAAGAAAAGATTTCCATATATATAGAACATAAAAACGGTAATAAAGTAAAATATATTGTATCTTCCTACAGATTTGCTAGATAAATTAGTATCTATGAAAACAAATGTTAAGGAAGCAGGAAAAATCTCCTACAATTTATTTCATGTCACCTCATCGGATGTTTACCATCACTTATGGATATAATTATATACATACCGCGGGGCGTGATGAATGCCTTTGACGCAAATTTCTTTAAGGAACTTTTTTGGAAAGCTCCATTCACAAAATTTCAGTACTTTCATACGGGATACTAAATTAGGTATGTGGAATGGCTGCGGAATTCGCATGTAACTTAAATATCACGGATGACATCCGTGATATTTAAGTTACATAAGTTAAATATCACGGATGACATCCGTGATATTTAAGTTAGCCATCATTCACCACTGCCAACGATCTTACTTCCACTGGATGGACACCTGTAATCCTAAGTAAGATCATAGTCTCATCTAAGGTTTGCCACAGATGCGATGCTATCCCCGAGAACTAAGATGGAATGCCTCGGTAAAAGTATGTATACCACACCCTTCAGACCAGAACACAACAACGCATAATGCTGCTGTTATTAGGCAGAAATAGGTGTGGCGGTGGTGCCTCCGGAGTCGAACCACAAAGAGTTCTACCACCTTCATCTTACCATTGTTTTAAAACAACAGTGCGCAACTTCGCCCTTTACACTCTAATCTAAAGTAAAGTAATTTGTTGTTAGTTCTTAGATCAAATGGATCTATTTATATTTTCCAAGAGATGTTCCGAATTGGTGTATCTTCGAGCAGTGCTTCCAGATGCACTATAATTACAGTAGATCTGCTGAATTTTCAACTTTTTACTGTATGTAATGGTTTATTACACGGTAAAATTTAATATCGATTGTAAACGAGGAATGTCCTTTTTTTGGTCGTCCAATTGCAGAAACACAGGTGGGATAGATTTTTTTATTTGGATTACCTTTTTTTCGTCAGACTAAAATTTCCCTTCAAAATTGTTTAAAATGCGATTTACTGTAATTTTGTACAAAATACTGTAATTTTGGTAGTTTTCAATAGAAAATACTGTAATTTTATAATCACTATCCGGAAGCACTGCCTTCTAGTAGTATCCGTAATTGGTTTCAGCAACAACGCATGCAATTAAGTTTTATTTACATGTCAGTGAGAGTAGGTTATTGAAATACTATACTATTTATTATATGAAATGTACTAATATATATTTTTTTATTTACAAATTGGTTCTTTCCTCATAAATATAAAATAGTGCCATCTAGCACGTTTCCTTAAAACTAAGGAAGTTCCATTGATTCTATCGTAGTTAAATAAAGTTTTCACTAGATGTCTCTAGATAGATTGAAGTTTCTGTTTTATCTTAGAATCCTACAGTAGTTATTTAATTTACTAGTCTATAAAATTGACCCACAATCAAAGGAATATTGCAAATTTATATTAAGATTATCACACTGAATTATAACGATACTCAATTAACATAAAGAAAAAAGAGATTATATGTATTATACAATAAAATAATTCATGTATAAAGTACTCTTTGTATGGTGTCGCTGTAAATGGCGTATAGCGTGAATTTTCTGGAATTTCACCAGTTACTATTTGTTAAGTATCTAGGAATAAGAGCAGTAATAATTAAATTGTTTTTTTTTTGTTTGAACGGATATATTTTCCTTGCAAACCGTTACTAACTACTACGTTGAAATAATTTTCTTTTGGGAAACTGTGTGCTCTGTTTTTCCGAACAAAACGGGAATTTGCAATAATATGACATGTGTGACATATTAATATGTGATATATTCATTGAGATTTCATTTCAAACTTGTTTTGACCGTCATTACAAACTCTTACGGCAAATTAAGCACCGCACTTGCCAGTGGCGCCAACTGATCAGCACAAAACGGTAGATCTCATTGTAATGAAATTATAGCATCAAAAACCAACTTGCTAAATATGCTAAGTTAGTTCCAAATAAAAATTTATTTTTATAAGCTCATTTTTAGTTTTTTTATCATGCAAGTACTTATGTCGTTCTAACAGGACATACTTATTCCAAAATTAATCATTAATATTATTTTTTGTATTGTAAAAGTAACATTTTTTTCTGACAAAGCTTAGATAACTATGTAAATAAATGTAAATATAAGCTCTACTTACAATAATCCTTTTAAAATATTTATGTTATATGGTAAAATATTTAACTAGAGCTGACAACATTACAACGCGGCTGCCAGACCATTAGTATTTGTCATGCATTTGATTTGGCGTTTGTCTTGTCAATAGTTCACCGGGGTTATTTTAGAGTGTAGAAATGTTTATCATAAAGTTTTCACTATCTAAGCTGCTTCTCGTATGTTTAGCTTTCGCTCCAATTTTCGCAGAATGGAACACACGGGACTATATCAGGAGGGAACACTCATTGACAAAACCTTACCAAGGTTAGTGACCTGTACAGGTGACTTTACACTATTTTATATTTGATTAGCCGTCTGAACTATTATTACCTCCATAAAATACCAGGCTTCCAATCTCTTCCATTGTTATAATAAAAGCTATATTGCGTTGTGATTTTTTGGACTGCAACAAGAACTAAGTTGAAACCCTATTTAATAAGATCTGAGCTTCTCAATTCAATATTAAATGAAAAAAAATTAATACATGTCGTAAAAAGTAATAAAGTACATTTTTACTTTTATATATGAATTTTGAGCTTTGATAAATGTTATTATCTGATAACTTATAAAAGAGGGGATTATCCTATTTATTCTTACCGAAACAATATCTAAAAAGTAGGAAATCTCATATCTATAGCATGCAACACCATGTATTAACAGACATTGAATATCCCTGGTAGTACCAGTGTAGTTCATCTGCAGAGGTACAAACATCTAATTCTAACGTAGAGCAGTTCTTGCGTTCCATTGGGAGGGAGTGGTTGCCGGCTAACTCATATATGAGGCAATGATCTTAGTCCTCAGGAATAGCAACGCATATGTGATCGACTTCAGATAGAATCCCTGTTCAGCAAATAAGTAACTTTATATAAAGTTGCATATTGATGTTCATGGACAGAGTCACCTCTTACCATCAAGTGGACTCATGCTCGTTTGCTACTTCAGTCTGATAAAGTAAAACATCTAACTAACTATATATATGCTATATACATGGTAGATACTAAAGAATGTCCTATATATTAATCTAGGTCATAAACTATCTCTGTGCCAAAATCATCCAAATCCTATCAATAATTATGTGAGTTACAAACAACAATCTAACATCACAAAATTTTGAGTTTATAAACTTTAGTAATTAGTTCTAAATATGGTAAGAGACGTAAGGATGTATTGTCGACCCTTAGTTCTTCATTAACCATCATATCAAAGATGTCCAAACTATTCTAACTATATGCAAGATTTTTCTCCCAAAATGAACTGATACCTCAAACCCCCATAGCCATATTACCCGTAACTGTATGTCCAGTTTATTTTCTATTAATACAAATACTTATTTAAAAACTGCAGTTGTCCAATTCTCGGTTCCCAAAGGGGTCAATATCTCATCTCCTTGGAGTCTGGTTGATACTCATTACCCATTTGAAACCCGTGCTTTGCAAATGCCTGCTTCAAATCATAAATTTTACCATAAACAATGTTGCTATAAATGTGAAATTGATACTAAGAGCACAGATACTTCTGCTCTGTACTTCAACCCCAAGTGTAGACTTGAATCCCATCTTGAATTAATAAGAGCTATGTTTATTTTATGTATATTATATATATAAATTAAGGACCAAATACTTTACATTAAAGAAGAATATAAAGAAATATACTTCAGAGTTTTATCTACCTACTTATATATTGTTCACAATTAAATTCCCATTAGACATAAGAATTTGAATTGAACGGAATCAAACAGACAGAAAAGAAATTAGATTATAGTTAATGCAGTTTATGTGGAACAGATCAGTTGCTAGGAGAATGTTCAAAAACTGCCATGTATTTATTAAATAGCAAGATATTATAATACTGCACCAAAGTATTTGTTACAAAGAAAATTTGCATTCTTATCATTAATATTTTGCATCATGTTACTATTAAAAGTATACTATTCTCAATACAGTACAACATGATGATAAATATAGTGTTTATTGTTCTTATCTAATTAAAACACAAGCAAGTTAATTTTTATTGACTCATCATTTAAGGCACATTAAATAAGGTATCACATAAATGATAGTGATTGTGTATTGAGTTGTTTGAAATGATAATGAAGACGGATTTACTTTTATTTAAACCTAAATCTTTGTTTTTATTACATCACTTATAATATTTTTAGTACTTGAATATTATATTATGAATTTTATTAATATCTAGCTGTATACAAACTTATTACACCTCTCTTTTTGCATCGGGTCAACTTCAAAAAATTTAAACTGACCGTAGTGAGACAATGTAAAATAAATGTTAGTAAAGTTACTTCTAACTTTCAATTTATTTATTTTAATTTATTTTTGATAGAATACATGGATTTAAATACAATAAAGATCTTTTGATACCTCATGAGAGGTAGCCTATGAACCTATTTTCAATTACATAAATTATATTCTTATGATCTGAAGGTTTCTCAAAGAGTAATTTATTCTCAGTCCCACATGCTAATATTTTTTTTAAATATATGTTATGTATAGACATGCAAAGCTCACATTTTTGATATGTATGAGTTATAATGCCAACTTCATTTTCTTATAAAACACTTCTGATTTTTTGACCGAAAAAGACCTAACATTAATTAATCAATCAATCTTTTAACTCTTAACAAAATACTTGCATTAATCTTAGATTACACTTTGCATAATAATATTAAGTTTGTGAATTTTTTCAAGGCACTGAAAAATTATAATTTAACAATTTATATTGCAATAGAGAACTGGACCTTGATCGTCAACATCAAGATTGACATTGACTTAAAAACTACTCTTGAAAAAGCAAGGTTAAAAGTGAAGTAGTTGTTATTAAGATCATTAATAAACTGTATGTAATAAACTAATTATACTTATATATTTAAGGTAATTTTCTGAAAACTTTTATAAAGTTTAACTGTTCTGAAAACAGTTTATAAAGTTTTTGAAAATGAAAATTTTTTGAAAAACAAGTAATGTGTTTAATGAATGCTTAACCTGAGTATTTGCTAAAGCTTATTTGTTACACTAGTCATATTATTAAAAACATTAAAAAAACAAAAAACCCAACTGCTTAAAACGAATTTCTTTTTCATGATGATATATTTTATTTGACGCTTATTAGGAGTTTTCGTCAA
>MOOZ01001619.1:69738-81338 GCA_002930495.1 Cecropterus lyciades | reverse complement strand
GCATGCAGTCCACCTGATGGTAAGGGGCTACTGCCGCCCATGGACATCTGTAATCAACCCTAGATAAGATCAAAGAATCACCTCAGGTTAGTTACAGATGCGTTGCTACCCCTGATGACTAAGATGGAAATCCACGGAAAAGTATGTCACCCTTTCCACACCCTTCAGACCAGAACACAACAGCGCATAACACTGCTGTTAGTAGGCAGAAATCAGTGTGGTGGTGGTGCTTCCGGTGTCGAACCACAAAGAGTTCTACCACCTTCAAAATAATAATGATATGTCATATGTCACAATCCGTCAAGCATACATACATACGCTCGAAATACATTACCTTCCTGATGCAGTCGGGTAAAAAGGAAGTCATGTCAAACTCTTGCACCATATATATTTTTTGGAATAAAAACTAACCCATATGTTTTTAATAGGTTGAAGAAGTCAACGAGCATGTAGTCCATCTGATGATAAGTTGGCGCTACCAATGGGTATCTGTGAGCAACTTCTGTAGAACGGGGGTTCTATCTGAAGTGGATCACAGATGCGGTGCTACTCCTGAGATTAACTATGAAGATGGTCACCTTATATATAAGTGACTACTACATACGTGCATTATGTAGTCTTATCTCTGTTCCAAATTTCATCCAAATCTGTTTAGCTATCCTGACGAGATTGAGAGAAACATCTATCCATCCATCCTCATAACCTTTTGCAGTTATAACATTAGTAATGTAATGACTGTTTATTAAATGAACATTGTACATTAATTACAAACATACATCAAAATGTTTAATCATATTATTCAGACCTTTATGCGATTATGCTATTGAATCAATGTGACAATAAGTTCAACCAAATTTAAACGAGGTCTCAAATTGTTTCAGGCAGCGGTATGTCGGTGCCTTACTGGGACTTTTTGGGTAACACAATAGTTACCTCAAACTATGTACGGTTAACTCCAGACTTGCAGTCTAAGGCTGGGGCAATATGGAACACAGTTGTGAGTATTAAGGAAATCACTACCTGTGGATATATTTTCACTATTTGCCAGTTACTGATATCCTTTAAGTTTTTTTTAGAGATATATTTGTATGGGATGCCACTTAGTCCTCAAGGGTAAGAAAGCATCTAAGACCAACCTCATGTAGAATTTCACTCCTATTTGGGCTTGATAACAGGACTCCATGCCTTTGCCCGTTTTCTACTTCTATACGATAAAAAAAGATATTACTACCACTAACATACAACTCCCTAGTCCAATCTGTACAGAAGTTATAAAGTGGAGTAAGTGGACTCTTACAATAAAAAAACTGCTAGCAAGTTGTTATTACAGTCCATGGATTACAATTATCAATCGATTAGTAAAAATCCTACCAGTAGTTGGTCACAGTAGCATCTCTATTCACTAAGATATCTTGAAAAGAAACTAATCCGGAAATTAGTACCATCACTTTACTATCTAACAGAAATAGGTAAATTGTGGCGATGCACATCAATCTCATCATACAATGAAAAGTCCTTTAAACTTTATTATTAAACTAAAGTACAATCTCCTTTACCATCCGGTTACATCATTATTTATTCATTTAAAATAGTTTTTGTCAGTTTTAATATAATCTATTCATTATTTGGTTGTCACTAAGATACGTGGTCTTCATTGTAAGTTTGGCGCGCATTTCTGTTCAGCATGACTCATCAATAATATTTGCCAAATATTACGTAGTCTCAATTTCGTGAAGTTTCGTTCGGTACAATACTAAATTAATTTTAAAACATTATATTGCGATCACAACAATTCTACTTACAAACTATGCTATCACGAGTTTTGCATAATTCGATATGTAATAATGTATGTCCAATTGCACGTGTGGATAATGTACTTGCTGCTTAGGTATACGAGAATTAAGTGCCTAATATATTTTTATGTTGACGTATATTGATAACAAATAGAAAATTTCTCATAGTCATTTTTTTATAATATGGTAGGAGCAATTGAGCACGCAGTCCACCTAGTGGTAAGTGGCCACTGCCGCCCATGGACACCTGTAATCAACCCCAGGTAAGATCACGACTTACCTAAGGTTAGCAACAAGGGCGTTGCTACCCATGAGGACTAAGTTGGAATGCCTCGGATAAGTATATCTCCCTTACCACACCCTTCAGACCAGAACACAGCAACGCATACCATTGCTGATATTAGGCAGAAAAAGATGTGACGGTGGTGCTTCCGGTATCGAACCACTAAGAGTTCTACCACCTTCATTCAATTGGTAATCCTATTTTTTTATATTTGTAAGCAACTCCAAAAAGGATTGAAGTCTTACCTAGTGATAAAACAGACCTAGGCTTTTTAAGTCTTATGTCGTGAGTCATAAGACTAAACACTTAGGTCTAGGTCATACAAATATTTGTTTTATTTCTTTTTTAGACAACTTATAGGACTCGGACGCGACTCTTAAGACTATAAGGACTCGACAGCTTAATCTTCAGAAGGTACCGTTAGTACGAGATTATTACATTCTATTAAAACGGTCATTGTTTATGTTTCGTCCAATAATTTCAAAGTGCACTGCAAGGTATGGCCAAAAACGAAAACAAAAACGAGAGAGAACATTGCAACGCAAAGGAAAAAACATTAACATTGATTGTTAAAAAAAAAAGATAAACTCGTACTAATGGTACAGTTTTCTGATGTGAAGCATCTATGTCGCTATTGCCACACCGTATTTATTCTCGCGCCATCTGTTATATATTTTTGGAACTATTAAGTATCGAACAAAACTAAGCGGGCTACGGTGTTAGTTCAACTTAGTGCGGATTCTGTTGATGGCATTATTTTCATTATGCTATATATTTAGTTCCAACTGTCGCAATTGAAATCGGTCATAAATATGTTGCTTATAACATGTTTTAAACCATAACGCAACAACGTTTGTTAATAAGTGGAAATAATTGTGACGGTGGTAGGTACCGCTGGAATGAAACCACTATTGTTTTCGACTCCAGTGTCACCTCCACATCTATTTCCACCTTTCGCACATCTTCCTTTCTTTATTTCTTTCCCACATCTATTTCGCAAATAATTATTCACAAATTGCGCTCACGATTGAAAACTATTCACTTCTTTATTCACAGCCGTGCTACACACGTAACTGGGAGGTACAAGTTCAGTTCAAAGTGCACGGACGAGGCAAGGATCTGTTCGGAGACGGTTTCGCTATATGGTACGTGCGCGACCGCATGCAACCTGGTCCTGTGTTCGGCAGCAAGGACTACTTCCAAGGCCTCGCTGTTATCATGGACACGTATAGCAATCACAATGGGGCGCATAACGTAAGTTTTATTTAATTTATTTTTCTTTAAATATGTTTACAAAAGGTATGGCTGCAAGGTCATCTGATACCTGAAGAAATGAATATTCATGTGGCATTCAGATAATAAAGAAATTTTAAAATTTCAAACACAAAATTCTCAAACGGAAATCGAAATCATTGACATTCAAGACAATAACCTCATTATTGTAGTTACAATAGTTGAAAGAACTAAAATAACCACTTAAATTTATTATCCACACATGACACAAAATATTGCACACTATTTTCAACTTTAATGTGACGTAAATTTGAAATAATTTTCATGCAATTTTTGATAAGATTTAATTAAGATCTAAGTAATTTCGCGTTATTTTAAAGGGATATTATAATTTTTTTATTGTTTCTTGAATTCAATTTTAAACTATAACTAAACGTCAGGCTAAAAGGTAATCGAATATGTTTATGATTTATTATTCATCCTCATTCTTAAATTATTTTTTTCCAGCACCAACACCCATACATCTCGGCGATGGTTAACAACGGCAGCCTGCACTACGACCACGACCGCGACGGCACTCACACCCAGCTCGCCGGCTGCGAGGCCAAGTTCAGAAACTTCAACCATGACACGCATCTCTCGATCGTTTACAAGGATGACACACTTATTGGTTAGTTTTTTATGATTTATGACTAATATCATCGCGGAATTTATACATTTTAATATGTAACGGGTACTCATGATATGTGGCTATGTAATTTTAAAAAAGAAAAAGATTAAAAAATCGCATTGTTAAGTTGTTTTGGTACACATACGCACGCACGCGTGTATGCGTGTTCCTGTATGAAGGAACAAGCATACACGTGTGCGGTTTACTCAATGTATCCGGCGATGTTTTAAATTAAAGTGCAAGTACACATGTACATACGCACACTTACACACAGACATACGCACGTAGGGCATACATGCATATATAATTATATACGTATGTAGATGGTGACGTAGACACACAATAAATAAAATACGCGGACAAACAACATGACAACGTTGTTTGTTGATAATATCACTAAGTACATCACAAATTTTATACAAAGAAGTATTGAACAATTACAATAAATAAAATAACTCATAATAATTTTAATAATTACTTTATAGGTAACAAACAATGGTAATTACACCAAGATTTTACATAATAGAGCATACCTACATGTTTCGCCAAATTGGCATACAAATAGATACATATTATGTACATACATACGCGGTAAAAACATAACCCTCCTTTTGGCAGTTTGGTAATAAACCCTAACATTTATTACTAAGAACTACACAATTTTTATAATACCCAACGAAGTGGGCACGGGTCTGCTAGTATATAGATATATGCGTATAATATATGCAAAACATCTGACTAGTATGCGCCTCAACATTATTCTTTGACTGTGAGAGCACCAATCACACCTATTTCTATATTATAAGTCATGTACTAAACTGTTGTCTGTTTTTAAAATGGAGTAAGACAGCAATACTATTATTGTACAGTCTAACATAGTACTTAGGAAAGCTATTGTAAACATCTTTGATGATCCAACTCCATATGAAACAGGCGTTCTATTTGATGCCAATTACAGATGCACCGCCACTCCTGAGTGCTAAGATGGTCCCCTCCTACTTGGGTTAGCTGGCATTCACACCCATTTAACGAAACGCAATAACTGCCTCATGTTGGAAACAGACGTGACGGTGGTACCTCTCTCTGGATCCCTCGTCAATACAGCTTCTTCATACCAAATCACCCTGCAAAGTAGTACCACATATTGTTGAACTTTAAGATAATAGTAAAGGATCTACTATGAAAAAAATATTTTAGATTTGATTACATTAAAGATAGCAACTTAAAATTGCTAATTGTTCCAGTGTCAACGGACTTAGAAGGCAAAAACGCATGGAAGGAGTGTTTAAGAGTGGAAAATGTGTTATTACCGACTGGGTACTATTTCGGCGCGTCTGCCACTACCGGCGATCTGAGCGACAACCACGACATACTTGCTATCAAGATGTACGAGCTGGATCTACTAGATTCTGTGAGTTGATATGTGTATTTTACTTTTTTAGCATTCTATTTCGAGTGGAAGAATGGATACTTGGTTTCATGTTTTTTCGATAGCAATCTTTAATAAGAAAATTAAATAAATATTGTTCTGAGGCAAAAACAAAACATGTTTTGCACTTACAAGAAGTTTACAACTAATTAAATGATAATAATAATCATAATATACTAAAAAGTAAAAAATATATCTTAATGACTTTGTATGATATACTAAAAACTGAAATTACCCATCTTCTACCGTTAGACTTTTATTTTAATCATACACATGTTTTAAATACATAATACACAATAAACATATATTTATTTATTTTATACCAGGTGATAGAACCAGTGTAGTTCGAACGGGGAAGTACCACCGCCACACCTATTTCTAGCGTAAAGGAGTTCTTGCGTTTCGCAGGAACGACGGCCGGCTCACCTATATATGAGGCGACCATCTTAGTCCTCGGAAGTAGCAACGCATCTGTGATCAACTTCAGATAGAACCCCTGTCCTATATGAGGTTGTTTACGGATGTCCATGGGCAGTAGTAACCACTTACCATCAGGTGCACTGTCTGCTCGTTTGGCCTGCTCGTTTGCAACTCTTTCACCGAAATGCAAACACTGCTACACGCTAGAAACACGCTAGTGTGATGTTACAACCCTGGTTGAACACTGGTTCTACTAACTGGTGGATTTTGTCTCTTTTGTCTAAGAGATTGAGTCCTTTTAAAGTATGGAAGTAGCAAACGAGCATGCAGCCCACCTGATGGTAAGTGGCCACTGCCGCCCATGGACACCCGTAATCAACCCTAGGTAAGATCAAAGTCTCAACTAAGGTTAGCCACTGATGCGTTGCTACCCCTGAACACTAAGATGGAATGCCTCGGAAAAGTATGTCTCCCTTACCACACCCTTCAGACCAGAACACAACAGCGCATAACACTGCTGTTATTAGGTAGAAATAGGTGTGGCGGTGGTGCTTCCGGAGTCGAACCACAAAGAGTTCTACCACATGCAAAATGATTGAGTGCTAGTAAAGACGGCGTTCACTTTACTATTCATTTTCTCTATTTAACCGCTGGCTATGCGCAAAATATACGATGCCACGACAAAGAAAAAAAACTTGACATTTATTTTTTTAATTCCCAGCAAAACAAAGACGAGGACCGCACACACATAATTCCATCGGCCGCCTCGTACGAAGCACCACGCGAGCGTGTTGAAGACTCAAAGTCATCCATGTCCGGAGTCAAGACTTTCCTGCTGATGATGGTCATCGCCATCGTCGTCATGGTGTTAGTGGTACTTGGTATCATGTGGTACCAGAAACGCCAGGAACATACGAGGAAGAGGCTGTATTGAAGTAGTATATTACTTGTAAGTCTGTTTGTTTATTACGTAAGATTAAGAAAGACTTTTTTTGGGAGGAATGTTGTAAAAGTTTATCAAAGTCATTAATGCGTATCATGTATATTTTCTTTTAAAACAAACGAACTATTATTTTAGAATAAATATAAAGATTATCATTATAGTCTTTGTGGTAACATTTGGTTTAAGATTTGTTTTAGTCAGTTTGCCGAAGAGTAAGCAATAAAAACTAAATTATTTGTCCCAACACTGGGAACTAATGGTATAATTATCTTTAGTAATATAAAATGTAATGGAATATATTTTACAAGATCCTATTCATTGCTAAGTATCACACTAAACTGAATATTTTTATCATCATGAAAAAATATTGCACCAACCCCAATATTGGGGTTGGGGGTATATTTTTCTTGGTTCAAAAAGATCTTACGTAATAAATGAACAGTTCCAATTCACTTGTTACACCGCGAACGATCCGCGATTTATTCTTTTAGGACCTTACTTTAGCAAAGATAACCAAAGAAGATGCAATAAAAAAATCGTCTTGATTTGTAATTTGTCTTTGTGCATGTCATAAAATCAGTAAAATACACTTATCTTTTCGCTTATCGCTCGCGGTGTTACAAGTTCACAAATTGTACTCGAATTGAACTGGGCTGCCAATTGTTATCATCTTATTTTTGTACAATAAACACATTCCTATTTTAATATTCTTGAAAACATTGGTATTAACGGGAATCAAAATATTAACATGTTAATTTTTATGGAACTTACTGAAAACATCTAATTAACAAAATTGACTATACGTGTAAACAATGATCGATATATTGTGTCCACAGCACACACATGAACTAGATAAATATCTAGTTTATGTAGTTAGACTTTGTTTAAACAAATTGAATGAATTGTTTAAATAAGTCAAACATAGTTTTGCTGATTATGAAGCTGCTGGATTCATTTTGTTTATATCAGAATATAAGTTAAGAATTGATGGGTTCAGGTATTTTAGTCCGACCATGATATGCTAGAAGTTGCTGGATTTCTTAGGTTTGAATCCAGTCATCAGATAGCCAGAAACTGCTGGAATTATAAGGTTTAAATCCAGTCCTCAGATAGCCAGAAACTCCTGGATTTATAAGGTTTAAATCCAGTTATAAGATAATTAGAAATTGTTGGATTCATAGGGTTTAGTCTCAGTAAGAGTTGATATTAAGTATGTGGTAACAACGAATAATAATGGATTTCTAAAAGCTGATTTATTGAGCCATAATAAACGTAAAATAATATGGATACGCTTAAACATCACATTTTTTTTGCTAATAAATTAATTAGTCATAAATGTTCCTCATAATCCTGATTTATTCATACAAGATTTGACATTTTTGGTAATGTATTTTTAATTATTGCTTTTCCCCTATTCAGTAATTGTTATTGTGGTAGTATGATATTAGTCGGAAGGGTTCATATTTGTAAGTATGTGTTAACTAATATTACGTATCTATTATTGTAGGTATATATGTACTTGTTTTACATTAATCATACGTCGCTCTTTTAGAATTACAATGACGTTAATGGACTGAAAACTGTTGCTTAATCGTCTCAAATGTTAACAACTTTATTTTGATTTCATGTAACTGTAAATTTCGCTAGACAAAAAATATTAACACTATAGACGTTAAGCACGAATTGTAAGCAACAACATTTTATTGGATTGTTATTTACGATAAGTACATGTTTTATTTTTATTTCATTGTAATTCTAAAGAAGCTACCATATTGTCATAAGTATATTATTATATTATTCATCTCATAATAAAATGAGACAATATAATATTAGCCTGTTTGTACATTATGTATACCTTTTCTGTTGAACTTTGAAGATAGATCAAAAATAATAATTTTCCACTATAAATCTACTTTTTTATATCATCATCATGATGAAAGTTCCTTACATTTATTCCAGAATAATATTTAAATATTATAATACAGCTATTATAATATCATAGTAGATTATTTTTCAATATGAAAAACAGGCGAATTTTTAATAAAGGCGCCAAAGCATTATTCATTTTGAAGGAATTTCCAATTTCATGGTAGAGTGAATGAGAGTCATTCAGCTAGTATTTTTCTTGTTGTATATGGTGAACATGAGATTCATGATTTGAACTGTTTAACAATACAGTGCAAGCGCCATTTTCTTTTTATCATCATTCATCTACACTTTGGATCTACAAAGCTCCCATGAAATATAGACACTTATAATAATATTTATATTTATTGTAAGTAATGTCTAAAGCACTGACTTGTTTTTCAATAGTTTATGTTCCTGGTATATATATTCATTTGTAACTTTAGAAATTCAATTTCAATTTTAAGATCAATAAATACTTCATGGTAAAAGATATTTTGTGTTTAAAGGGTTTACACATGCAATTGTCTATATAATTTTTGATACTATTTTGGATTGTCTTTATTTTTTCAAAAACATTAATGTCTTAACTAGTATACGTTAAAATTAATAATTATATCTAAGAATTTAATTGTATGTGGAAATCCATGGAGTATCCATGAGTGATTTGTGTCTGCTAGAATTTGTAACAAATCGCTCATATCTTATTTATCTTAGCTATAAAAATATCTTAGAGAATCTAGTAATTGTACGCAGTTGATAGATACTCTAAGAACAAGATATATGATGTGTATGAGTGTTGTATGTTTTGTGTGTTTTAATAAAGTGATTTATATCTTTTAGTGGTTTTATGTTTTCTATGTTCGTTGTCCTATCTAAAAGTATTTATAAAGCGGAAATGAAATTTATGAAAAAATAGATAACAAATAAACTTGTGCGTCTTGGAACGCCCACACCAAGTGATAACTTAAACTAATATAAGTTGAACTATTTAATATTGACATTGTTTAACTTGAGAAAAACTTACATGTCTACACTAAGCACTGACTCATGCGAAGGAGGAAAGAGAAGCGTCTGTTCGAAATACGACTAGTGCTGTGGGTTAGTGAGAGAGGAGGAGCCTGCCTGCTGCAGTGCCCCTGTCGTATGCGTGAGAAAAAGGGAAGCCACACATACTGACGCCTTTACGTGTAACGTAACGAAGCGGTTTACCCACCCATAAGAAGTTGTCACTTCAAAAGCAATGTTTTTCAGATATTGTCAACCCGCCTCGTAAGTGCATCTTCATATGGACTGTGCGCTTGAATTCGGTAATAACAAGTGTTAATAATTTCACCTGCATACAGTTGTGAGTGGTTGTAACTGGCTGCACGCAAGGGCATTTACGCGTATAGTTTAGGAGCTCGATACAATAGTTAAATAAAAGTTATTTATTTTAATTGAAGGAATAACCAACATCCAAACCTCCAAGGTTCCAACATACATAAATCAATGAATGTAGCCATAGATTTCAGTACACAGCTTCGTCATCAATGGCTCAACTTTCCTGGAGGAACATAATTTTTTTAATCTGACTCAATGTTTCCATCATTAATTACGTAGTCTGTACTTCCCATAGACAAATTGAATTTGACATGATTGATAATTAATCTTTCATTCATTCTCATTCATGGCTTGTTTGACAATGATGTCATGTGCAATAGTTTCATGATTTTCATGTAGTTTTCCTTCCACTTATCATTTTCAAGCTATCGATTTCTAATAAATTAATCGTATTTTACGATTACAGTGGGTTTATTTTTATTTATTGATTGTGTAGGGTATCGGAAGATCCCTCGCTTGTGTGCCGAATATTTTCAGATATAAAGATTCGGCAAAGTAATAATTGTTAACATAACATAAACCTCGCCGGATACTTACTTAACCATCATGGATGTAAAGTCCTACCTTTACTCTTGGTGCTCTAAAAAAGCCCCAACACTGACACCGCTATTCGACATCCGTGCTACAGGTAAGTCAATATTTTCGATTTTATAAAAATTAATAGTTTTTTATTTGTAATATGAAAAAATAGTTTAAATTAATTCCTAACCTATTTCATTACTAAATACATCATAAAGATTTCAGTGCGTAATATAACAATGTAGTAATAACTTAATACAAATTATTTACGGAGTCTTTTTCATAGTGTATCAATAAATATAACCTTAAAAATAATGCAATGCACATATCTTACTATCGAGCTTAAAACTCAATGGTGAGTTGATATTACTAAGAACTATTCAAAATAATATTTAATGCCTATTGTTATTTATTCCACCAGGATTATACCAATTACCATACACTCTTATAAACATTACACATTTCCCCATAAATTTAATGGTATTATTTATTATGCGACACCAATTAATACACGAAGAACAGTATAAATAAATAAACATACCTGACAATACACGAAGAAAAACTAAATTATAAATTAAATACCTTCATAAATAGAGGGCAAAGATCTGTCTTAGGTTATGGGTGTCCAGAGACTCTTCCTGCACAGTCCTGTGTTTCAGCCCAAGGGAAGTGACTTAGATACATGTCCCTCATGTCATCAGAAGGTATTTCTTATCAAAAAAAATGCTGAAAATTAAAACCTGCATAATTGTAATATAAATACATTGTGTGTTAATTTACAAAATTCTACATTTTTATAATAATACCAAAGGGAAATGTGGTATTTATTTTGTAAGCTATATAAATGTATCTTAAAGATGTTTGTCTATTCTTCTAATGGTTATATAATTGTGATGTTCACATAACATGGACTAAATGCCAATTAAATTCCTAAAATGTAATTTGAAGATACTTTTAACCTTATATTAAATCTTTACAAAAACACCATAGGTCCAAAACATCGCCAACGTTTCCTCTGTGAA
>MOOZ01001619.1:53424-63676 GCA_002930495.1 Cecropterus lyciades | reverse complement strand
AATGGGCTATCTAACAGCGAAAGAATTTTTCAAATCGGACCAGTAGTTCCTGAGATTAGCGCGTTCAAACAAACAAACAAACAAACTATTCAGCTTTATAATATCAGTATAGATATTTTAAAAATTAAGATATTTACGTAATGGCACACCCATTTATTTGTTATAATTAGGAAATGTTCTTTATTTTTTCTTACCTTTTAGAGTTGTATTCAAACACTATTTCGAGAGATGTCACTTTACTTTAAAAACGCACATGAGCTCAGTTTCGTGGCCGGGTTGCAAATGACAGAGGGACATTTTTCTACAATCAAAATGCAGGATGACCGTAGAATATCGAAATGACACTTGCGGCGTCTAGTGAACATTACGTTTAATTTCTTGAAGAGTCATTTATTCATATAAAATAATGTTGATTGAAGACTCGTTTTATGTAATAATCTTATTTTCCAAAAAAATTGAAATATGTCATTTTTCTATTTAATCGACGATATATAGATGAAGTTAAAATGTAAAAATTAGATCTCGTTGTTTATTTACCTAAAATTGCATTTGTCCTGTTCATACGCGCGCAAAGTATCATTTGAATATGGACATATTAGTTTGATATTCTTTTAATATATTATTGTAAAATGCTGCGTACATATTTCTTTATGGAGATTGATATTCCTAAACCAATGTTAAATTAGACACTATTGCCCAAAGAGCTTGACGGTTTTTGACATATGAGGTGTCTTTGTCAAAAACCTCTTGGTTGTAATTATTACATTGGTTTTATAATGTGTAATATGGCGCCTGAATATTCATAAAAAAGGAGAAGAGGGGACATGCTTTTAGGGTTCCGTAGCCAAATGCCAAAAATCGGAACTCTTATAGATTCGACATGTCTGTCTGTCCCTCCGTCTGTCCGTATGTCATAGCCACTTTATTCGGAAACTATTAAGACTACAGAGTTGAAACTTGGTAGGTAAGCGTATTCTGTAAACCGTTTTCCGAATTATGTACAATAATAAAAATATATATTAGATTTAGAGGGGGGAGGGGGCTCCCCCTACATGAAACTGAAACCCAAAACAAAGAAATCATCTCATCTTATCTACATGTGTGGAGTGTTTATAGAGTCTTCAAAAATGACATTGAGGTTTCTAAAACCATTTTTCTCAAAGTCGATTGTTTGAGAGATAAGCCCTTTCAAAACAGTCAAATGTGCCCCTCTAACTTTCAACGAAAGGAAAACTTTCAACGAAAATTGGTTCAAACAAGATACGGTTGACAGTTTTTGAGATAAACCGAATAACATAACTTTGTAATTCATAGAAACACTATGAGAAACAAACCTATATTGGTAGTTGGAAAACTGTTTAACTTTGTTTATTATGATATAATTTTATTAATGATAATGCTACGGAACCCTTGGCCTACGAGTCCGACTCGTACTTGGCCGGTTTTTTTATTAGAACAATATGAACATCAAATAAATAGTAAGTTGACCATTACAATAATATATACATATATAGTACAGCACTAATTGTTTTTAAGCAGTCGGTATTTTGTTTTCATTATAATTACAGGACAGTCTTCGTGAAAGAGAACAGTTGCCGGTATACGCTATGCGCTCGCAAATAATGGAAGCCGTCAACGACAACCCGGTTATCATTATACGAGGCAACACTGGCTGTGGCAAGACTACACAGGTAAAAAAAATATTGACTCACGAGATATTAACATGTTATTAAGATTAATTTCTGACTCTTAGGGCTCTAGGATGAATAGTACATATAAACACGTATCCATACATATAATTAAAATTAATGACACGCTTTTCTGTACATCGCATTTGCTAAAGAACTTTGGAGGAGTCAGAATTAATTATAAAATATATACTTTTTTAATGTAAAACAGGATACAGCTAGTATACGAATATACAAAATAAACATTGTTTAAAAATTTAACTCAATCCATGTCCTCTCTGCTATCAAGTTTTGAGGACGAAATACGGAAATATATATATATATACATTTTTTTATTCACGTAGAATCCAGAATCGTATATGTCAAATCTACAATCCATAGATTAGTTTTGGATTCGAATCTCAGTCAGGCTGTTATCTAAACCATGAACTTAGACATCTGTTCAGCGTGTGGTAGTATGTGTTTATTTACTTATGTGCGTGTGTGCGCGCCGTATCTGGCTGTGTGAATGTGGATTTGTGTATCTGGATGTGAGTTAGTGTTATTTTCTTTTCAGATGTGCCAATTCATATGTGTGTGCGTGTGTATTTTGATATGAAACATCTATAGGCCCTCGTAAACTAATTTTTCGCGTGGCGATCGCCACGCCATATTTACTATAACGCCATCTGTAATACGTTCCGCAAATATTAAGTATCGAACAAAACTAAGCGAGCTGCGGTGTTAGTTCGACTTAGTGCGAGGTACTGGTCGTAGATGGCGTTATTTTCATTATGCTATATATTTAGTTCCTGTCGCAATCTCGTCTTTTATGCATATTACTTGTACGAACACGATGTTTCACATCTGCCAGGCGTCTAGTGACGGCTATTTTTCAGAGGTGCCAATTCATATGTGCGTGCGTATGTGTGTGTTTGTATATATGTCCGCGTGCGTACGTGTGTCTTCGTTAGCATGTATGAGTGCTGACATGGTTTTTTTTTGTTTTTCAGGTGTGTCAATTCATCCTTGATGATTACGTGGCGTCCGGTCAAGGTGCCTGGGCGAATATATGCGTGACGCAACCTCGGCGTATATCCGCTATAAGTGTCGCCGAGAGGGTTGCCAGTGAGCGGTGTGAGGAATTAGGGAATAGTGTTGGGTGTGTTAATTTAATTTAAAAATTCAGTTTTAGATAAATTATAGTTTAGCAATGCCTATAGAGTACTTCGATATTTTTATAGGCAAGTTTTATAAATAAGTAATTTCAAAATATATAATATAAAAAATGAAACATTTAAATAAATTAAAAGAGCTCTCCTTAAAACCAGCTATGAATTGGCGACTCCTTTGGTGCAAACCTTCATAGGCGACGATAAGTACTTTCCATCAGGTAGCCTGTACGGTTTATCAGTTGTACAGACGTCAGGTACTTTATCGGTGGTAGAACTCTTTGTGGTTCGACTCCGGAAGCACCACCGTCACACCTATTTATGCCTAATAACAGCAGTGTTATGCGCTGTTGTGTTCTGGTCTGAAGGGTGTGGTAAGGGAGACATACTTTTGTGTGGCATTCCATCTTAGTCCTCAGGGGTAGCAACGCATTTGTGGCTAACATTAGGTTAGTCTTTGCGCTTAGGGTTGATTACAGATGTCCATGGGCGGCAGTAGCCACTAACCATCAGGTGGGCTACAGGTTCGTTTGCTACTTCCATACGAATTTTTATCACGACACTACAGTAACTGTATCTTTACGTAACTTTGCAGATATTCTGTCCGTTTCGAGTCTGTGCTGCCTCGACCATACGGTTCTATAATATTCTGCACGGTTGGTGTGTTGCTGAGAAAACTAGAAGGTGGTTTGAGAGGTGTCAGTCACGTGTTGGTTGATGAGGTTAGTTATATACATTTTATTTTAACTTTTCATTTAATATCTCAGCTTTCTGACTTTTAATGGTAGTTTTGAACGCTCATGTGTTCTGGTTAAGGGTTGCAACTGTCCATGGAAAAATGTTGATACTTTTATTTATAGATTTAACATAAAGTATTTTTTAAATTAAGATTGGCAATAATATTGATTTATTAATATAATATAATATATTAATAAATCCATATAGTATAATATTGATTTCAATATAATATTCATTTATAGCTTTTTGTATTTAAATTGGCTTATAATAATAGTGTCAAATATTCTTGTTTCGCTTAGAATATTGCAGAATACGTGCAGAAACTTTTGATATAGACGTTTACACTAATAGATTTAATTTAGCTATTTTTCATTAAAATTCCCTATGATAAAACTATTCATTTGGTGTTAATTTGTTTTTTTTTATTATCTAAACTAATGCTGGAATTTGGTGGTAGGCTAACAATATATATTTATACATATATACATACATAAGTATATTATACATAAGTATATTTTTTCTCTTATATTAGATTTACTTTTGTATACATACAATCATACAAACATATCTTTCTCTTTCTTTCATAGGTGCACGAAAGGGACGCCGATACTGACTTCGCGTTGATCTTGCTCCGAGACATGGCCCATACTTACCCGGATCTGCGTATAATTCTCATGTCAGCCACTGTCGATACGACGCTGTTCGTCGAATACTTCGGCAACTGCCCTGTTATTGAAGTGAGTTTTAGTTAGAGTAAGACCTACCTCACACATTTGATATATCGATCAAATAGTTTTGTCGAGTTTTCAGTACGTTTTACGGTACGATTTTATGTCATTCAAACTGACCGGTAATCTGCAAATAGTCGCGAATCGATTGTTTAGTCGAGGCTTTACACATTGTTACAAATAAAAAATGTGAAAAGTGAAGTGAATTTAAGATTTTATATTACAATTATTTCATTGTTCCGTTAAATCAATAACAATTTCAAAAATTAAGAACTAGCAAAAGACTACGATCAATTTGGTCTTTTTGAAAAATTTGGAAATGATAATCGCATAAATTCACCAACTCTATGGTAAAAATAGCTTATATTTCACCCTACGTTCTTTTGTACATTGATTTCTCACAAGATTTGCATTACAACCGTATCGATTCCTGAGATTTATTTATCATTGTTGGTACTTTACTATTATTATACTCACATTTATCGAGGCATTCCAGCTTAGTCCTCAGAGGGTAGCAACGCATCTGTGGGCAACCTCAGGTAAGGCTAATCTTATCTGGGGTTGATTACAGGTGTCCATGGGCTACAGTTACCACTTACCATCAGGTGGAGTGCATGCTCTACTTCTGTATTATAAAAAATGAATCAGAATCAGAAAACATTTATTTGCTGACAAACATTGCAGACACATATACATTAGAAATGGCAAAGAATATATATATATATATACATGTAATATATATTCAAATTTGACTAAGACATTAGTACAATATTAAAAAAAAAAATCAAAATAATATTAATAACAAAATAAAACGTTAAGGAGAGACAAGCAAATGTGATAATTATGTACTGCATCAGCTGAAGCCATGAATGTGTTTAGCGTTTTTTGTATTCCCAATATTATCCATCTATACTCATTATCCTAGGTACCCGGCCGTACGTACCCGGTAAATCAATACTTCCTAGAAGACTGTGTGGAGTTGACCAAATTCGTGCCTCCTCCAGAGACAAGAAAACGGAAGGCTTCCGGCAAGAAAGCCAATTCCCGAGACGATGAGGACGACGATGACGACGGTAAGTTGATATTAGAATCTGAAATCTTTAACAGGTGGTAGAACCAGTGTAGTTCGACCGGGGAGGTATCACCGTCACACCTATTTATGTCGTGAAGCAGTTCATGTGTTACGTTAGAAGGGTGTGGTTGGCGTCATACCACACCTATTAGCGTGGAGCAATTTTTGCGTGAGGTGGAAGGGTGTGGTTGCCGGCTCACTTATACCTGAGGCGACCGCCTTAGTCCTCGGGAGTGTCAACGCATCTGTGATCGACTTCAGATAGAACCCCTGTGCTATATGATGTTGGTTACAGATGTCCATGGGCGGCAGTTACCACTTACCATCAGATGGAATGCATGCTCCTTTGCTACTTCAATGTAAAAATAAAAAACTATGCGTTTTACTGTTCTATCTTTAATATTATCTTCTATGTTTATATCAAAATAATAGAGTCCGTGTTATTCGTGATTGCGTTCGAAACGAATAACATAAGTTTTATTAACTCAGTTCTAGGCACTAGAGGGCGAATGGATAGAATAGTTTGCTAGAGATAAATATATTTTGTTTAGATTATGGGAGAGGGAAGGCTTGTTTTCTCTTTATCGAATGTTTATTTTTCAATTTACTTTACATGAAATTCATTATTTTCTTTGCTCCATGCCGACATTAACGAATCTTGTATTGAATAAAATTTCTTCTGGGATTATTTATATATATCTAGGATATTGCCAATATCTATGGGCGGCGGTGACCACTTACTATCAGGTGGACTGCATGTTCGTTTCCTACTTCAATATTAAATAGTTAACATTACTTCATTATACTCTCCAGCAGATGGCGGCGATGAACAGGAGGAAGACCTGAACAAAAACGCTCAACTTGACAGTAGCTACTCGCAGCAGACTGTCCAAACTATGTCCAAAATGTCTGAGAAAGATGTGTGTAATTACTTTTGTTCTTTTATTGAGCTTACAATATGAGAAGGCGAAGGCTTAAGGCTTCTTACTTCCTTAACTTTTTAAGTTTAAACGTTTGAAATAAAATTCACTTCCAGTAATTTTTTTGCAAGTTGTATAAAAGTCTTCTTTAAAGTTATTCTATTTATGCACACTCATAAAAAATGTGGTTTTGCATTTTTATTATTGTACCGAGGGTTTCGAATCCCTTTGTGAACTGCCCGGGCAATGAGGAAACCCTCGAGACTCGAATGTTCCTTATCCCCCCTATACCGCTGACACAGACGTTGTATAAGACAGGCCAGTGAAGGTAAGAAGTCCCGTGACATGTCATGTCATGCATTTTTATATTGTTTAAGTAATAGCTTAAATAACAAGCAGTCATAATAAAGCAGTGCCATTAATTACCCTCACAATCAGTAGGGTATTACGGTCTTATCTAAATAAAAGAATTTGTTCATAATTCAATTGTATAATTCGAAAAGTGCCATATAAACGCCATAGTTAAAATACCCAAAAATCCAAAAAGTATAGAAATTTCTAATATGCCTTATTCTCAGTGTGCAAATCTATTTTTTTTGCAAATATATGCAATGTACAGACACGCGGAACTTTTTATTTCATGTGTAACCATGATTACTTAACCTTACCATCATCGAATACACTGTGCATCTATTTAATATTGCTATTTCTATCAAACATTAAGTGTATTATCAGTAAAAATTCCCTTCCAGCTAAGCTTCGAGCTGATAGAAGCCATCCTAATCCACATAAGCTCGCTAGGCGGAGACGGTGCAGTATTAGTGTTTTTACCCGGTTGGAATTTGATCTTCGCGTTGATGAAGTATCTTATGCAAAGCCGTCAGTTCGGAGATGGCTCCAAGTATGTGGTGCTACCGCTACACAGCCAGATACCTAGAGAGGATCAGAAGAAAGTATTTCTGACACCACCTCCAGGGATTACTAAGGTATTTTTGATGTGAAACATGTAATTGATCTATGTGGAACATCTAACCTGATTGTTAGCGTGGTGATTGCCACGCCGTATTATTTTAGCGCCGTCTATTATACATTTTCGAAACTATTAAATACCGAACAAACCTAAGCGGGCTGCGGTGTTAGTTCGAGTTAGTGCGGGATACTGTTCGTAGATGGCGTTATTTTCATTATACTATATATTTAGTTTCTGTCGCAATCTCGTCTTTTATGCATATTACTTACACGAAAAGGATGTTTCACATCCGCCAAGGGTCCCGTGACGGCAATTTTTTTGTGATAATTATATGTAAGACATGACGTGAAAGTATGTGGTACTATAGTTACATAGCCAGATACCCAGGGAGGAACAGAAGAAAGTGTTTCTGGCGCCGCCCCCGGGGATTACTTAGGTATTTTTGTTCACGATACTATGTTGGACATACTGGTTTAAGAACTAAGGTTATTTACTGACTTTAAAAAGAAAAGAGGTTATCTTTTCGTCACGTGTCTTTTTTTTGTCAAATACTTTCCCTGCAGGTAGACGTGAAAGTCATGTTAAATTGATACAAAAAATACATCTTATACAAATTCTAATACAATTTTGCAAAGGGGTATTATCATCTGATCAAGTTGATTATACAAGGTAATATGACAAGTCTTGAAAACTATGCACGTGACAAGATACAGGGAGACACCTCGGAGCACATCAAACAGGACCAAGCCAAGAACCATCCGCGGCTATGGCGGATAATAATGATGAAAATGTCTAGAATTGTAGATAAATTCGATTGTGTTATCAAAATACTTATGGTCCAATTTGTGGCGAGGTGCGGATAGTCGCCGAAAAATGGACAGAATAAACACAGAATAAAAATTAGAGTAGAAAACAAAATCAATGAAAAATCACAATTATAATTATATTCCAGGTGATCCTATCAACGAACATAGCGGAGACGTCAATCACGATCAATGATGTCGTGTACGTAATAGACTCGTGCAAGGCCAAGATAAAGCTGTTCACGTCACACAACAATATGACGTCTTACGCCACGGTTTGGGCCAGCCGGACGAACCTTGAACAGGTACGATATATACTCTTTAGCGATTTATTCAAAACAGTTTCAGTATTATGTTGTGCGAGTGTATTTGCGTCATTACCTCACCTCCTGCTTCATAACAGTAATCTATACTAACTAGCTGACCCTGCAAACGTTGTTTTGCCATATATATGATTAAATTACTAAAATGGCTATTAAAAAATAGGGGTTGGTGATAAAAGGGTTTAGGGTTTTATGTATTTTTAATGCCACATTATAAAAAAATAAAAACAAAAAAAAATGACCAAAATTAAATAAAATTTTTTTGGGTTAACAACCCTTATCACTTAGAGGTATGAAAAATAGATAGTAGCCGATTCTCAGACCTGAATATTGTTACACGATAATTTTATATATAAAATAAAGATATATATAAAAAAATGTGATCGTGCGTGTCTGTTGGTTAAATTAATCACGCAAGAACCACTAGTCCGATTTACATGAAATTTTGCATGGTTATAGGCTACTTTTGATTTCGATATTTTGCACTATTTAAAGATGGCAAAGATCTTTATGTCACGGATAGGTACTTCAGTTAGGAAGATATATACATGTAGACCACCGGATGGTAAGTCACTGTAGCACGTGGCCATCTGTAACTAAGCAATGTTAAGAGATGCTTCTGTTGGTGAACCATATAGCACAAGAAAGGATACAGTTAGTGTCGTGTATCGCGATATTGTAACCTAAAAATGAACTAGATATAGGTTATACTACCACTACTTGCTTGTTAACGGTTTCTCCTCGTCATCGCAATTTTGCCGCGAGTACGATCTATGTAACGAATCCGTGAGTGACACTATTGGCAAAAAGAAATTTGAAAGAAAAATGAACTAGCTAATACGTTGATAGAAATAAAGGGTTCTGTCACCGTTGGCTTCAGTAATGGAGAAAACTTGGCTGTATACGCGTTGCTAATATTTTTTTTATAAAATGGAGAATTAAAATGCATGTATTTTTTGGCTTTTAGCGTAAAGGACGTGCTGGTCGAGTTCGTCCCGGTGTGTGCTTCACGTTATGTTCCCGCGCTCGTTACGAGAGGCTCGACGAACACCAGACCGCTGAAATGTTCAGGACACCGTTGCATGAACTTGCTCTCAGGTAACACATAATATAACGTAGTATTTTTCTTTGAAACACATCAATACGGAATATATAGACTTCACTCTAAACTGTACATGATTAAAAAATTAATAATTGATTAACGTTATTAATCGTCGTTAGTGTATTATTATACAAAGCAATTAAATTTTTTATGTTTTGCTTGGTATTATTATCACCATATTGATGTTGACGAGCTTCAATGTTATCAATAAAAAAATAAAAAATGTCAATACCATATTTCAATAGAATTATACCTATTGATAATTATGTATATATTTTGGTCGGACTTCCGATCAAAATATATACATCTTTTTCGATCCATACCATTCGTGCCAGACCGAATCACAAACGTAAATCCTATTATAGCATAAACGCAATCAATATTGTGCATTGTTTACCAGCATCATTTTTTTTCTGAATCGCTCATCATAGCACAAACATAATTATATTTGTCACTATTCCCCAGCATCAAGCTTCTGCGTCTAGGTAACATCGGCCACTTCCTCTCAAAGGCACCTGAGCCGCCGCCACTAGATGCGGTCATAGAAGCGGAGGCGCTGCTGAGAGAGCTGGGTTGCTTGGACGCCACTGACGCCTTGACCCCGCTCGGCACTATACTGGCCAAGTTGCCTATTGGTAAGCTCGTTTCTTTACGTTACTGACATTTAGATACTTGCAAATAATACATATAATAATATACACACACATCCGGATTAACACGTGGTAGAACCAATGTAGTTCGACTGGGGAGGGGGGGG
>MOOZ01001619.1:24666-37959 GCA_002930495.1 Cecropterus lyciades | reverse complement strand
CTTTTTCCCCAACCTAATATAAAAAGTCGATTATCAAGAACTTGAACGGAACGGTGTTCTCAGTTAGAAACTGAAAGTGGTTTGCTGACGAAAACGCGGAAGTGAACGAGCTTATACAGGATGAGACATCTTATATTTCATGTGTTTCATGTGTGTTAATCTTTTTAATATATATCAGCTTTGCATGAATTATTTAAGACATGAAAACTTTGTGGTGTAACTCCACTGTGGTTAATCCGAAATAAAGAAGAGCATCTCCTCAAAATGATTGTAACATTTTATTGACCTATAAGTATAACATTATAATTCATAGACCAAAAACAGTTGAAAAGAGTTTGTAAAAATTGACGGTTTCATTAAATTAGGATGAATGTCGATTGAAGATTATTCTCGGAAAAAGTTAAATGTTAATATTTTTCTCTATATAGAGGGAAGTATCATTAAAGCTGTTAAATGTATAATTTCTATGTAGGTACTTATAACAGTAGTTTATAGCGCTGCTGTGTTCTGGTCTGAATGGTGTGGTAAGGAAGACGTACCTATATAGACGTCCCAACTTAGTCCTCAGGGTAGCAACCAGCAAGCATCTGTGGCTAACCTCAGGTAAGGTTGTTATCTGGGGTTGATTACAGATGTCCATGGGCGGCAGTGACCACTCACTAATTGACTGCATGCTGTGTTCTGGTCTGTATGGTGTGGTAAGGAAGACATACCTATATAGACGTCCCAACTTAGTCCTCAAGGTAGCAACCAGCAAGCATCTGTGGCTAACCTCAGGTAAGGTTGTTATCTGGGGTTGATTACAGATGTCCATTGGCGGTAGTGACCACTCACTAATTGACTGGATGCTCGTTTGCTACTTCCATATTATGAAAAAGGTGAAATATATCACTTTACTATTTCATTCAAGAATGCAGTTGCATAAAGGAAAGTGAACACTCTATTTTGTGAGAGCTGAGTAAAATGCGCTTGGCACGATCAATGCACGCGATCATTTCATTTCCTAGACACAAGCTAACTGGACGTAAACCAACTGGAAAAACTATTTCCAATGTAAAAAGTGTAATCTTATACAATACTCGTACTTTTGATCAAGAAAATGAGGACGCGACCAGAATTATCGTTTTCGAAGTTAGATCCAGAAACGGGAGACCTTTTGGACCGAATGTTTGAGAAGAAGGATTGCATGGTAGAGATAAATCCGGGGCGTGTGATCCTGCCAGCTGATTACATGACCATTGGACAGGATATCCTGGATATGACGGTCCTGGACAGTGATGTATGGATGTGCTCGTATCCTAGGACTGGTATGTTCAAAATTCATACTTACTTTTATTGCTGAAGGCTGCATAGATGTTCATAATTTTTCGGATAGCAGAAATTAAATTTACTTTTATTGCTGAAGACTACGCATGCATAGATGTTAATAATTTTTTGGATAGAAGGCATTAAATTTACTTTTATTGCTGAAGACTACGTATGCATAGATGTTAATAATTTTTCGAATAGAAGACATTAAATTTCTCAAAACGATAAAATTTTGAACTGAGCTTTATTTAGGGGCGCCATGATAAGAGAAATAATTGGTTAAGTGCCATGTATATGAAAGGGTCTGTACCCACAAATTTTCAACTTGTTATTATTATTTTTTTAATATTTAGTATCATAGTATCTATAGAAGCTCAGCAGTAACATTGCTTTCTATAAATTTCAAGTGTCTAGCTATTAAGATTCAATATTTAAACCGAAAACCGGTCTGATACGCACTAGGTCCCGGTTTCGATCCCCGGCCAGACAGACATCTGAAAGATGAGTTTAGATTTCTGTTTCTTGGTCTGGGTGTTTGTGTATTCGTTTTTGTGTGTCCATAGCCCATACCCACGACACAGGAGAAAATCCTACTGTGGGCTTATGAGTGTAGAAAGCGTTTACGTTTACGTTTACATATGAGCCCGGAAAGACCGGAGGTTCCGTATCTTTTGGGCGCGGACCCTGAAAGTGTTAGTAAAATGATTTTGTAACAGGTACGCTGGAGTGTAACGTTACAATAGTAACATTTAATTAATAATTTCATTTCAAATGAATTTTAATTTGATTGGTGTTTATATTCATGTTATATTCATAAATTAAGTTAAAATTATATCTTCCAGTCACATTTCTGATAATAATTTCCGATGTTTCAATCTAAAAGTACATTTTTATGGGTGTTCGAAAGAAACAGTTACATTTATCTACTTCTAAAGTCGACTTGCTTTGCCTTCATCAAAAGTTTTATACATTTAAACGTCATAAGTTAGTACCTTTGAAGTACATATTTTCCTTTTCTAAAAATATAAGTTTTTAGCTAAAATCTATGGTTCTAGGTAAAAGTGTAATTTTATTTTAGGATCCACTTGGGCTCAGGAGATGGTGTGGCTGATAGGCCATGATTTAGATTATGAAGGCGCTAAGTCTTTGCAACAAGTATGTATTGAATCTACGACCATATTATATTATGTACCAAATTGTCATTCTCTCTATCTAAATGTATAATCTCTCTATATAAATGTAAAAACTAAAAAAAAAAACCTCCTGTTCAATGAATATGACTATATTTTTTCTGAAACTATTTTTATTCTATTCAAATGTGTCGGTAAAAATAATGTTTGCACAAGAAAATTTTACACATTCTTTTGGAACTAGGCATTTAGGGGAGGCCTGTGTCCAGCAGTGGACTTTACAAGGTCTGATGGATGGATTCCTACTTCAATTAATAAAAAAATCTACTCATATAAATATTTATTTGGCAAAGCAATTTCTTCATAGTTGATTGTTTTATGCCCATATAAATTTTGCGATCTACAGAGCTAGTTCTCTAGTTAATTTTCTGGTTCCGGAAAGATGTGAAATATGAAAATGTGTTTGGACCTATAGATCCGTTGCCCTCTGGTCGAGCTCTCTTGTATTATGGTGGACGGTCACGCGGAATGGCACGACGAGTCCGTGAAGGGCACATCGGTTGATCTGGTGAAGTATCGTCTACCGCATCCTCGGTATATTCGAAGCCACTTACCGTGGGACTTGCTTCCCCTGGAAATAGAGAAGGATGACGGCTCCGCTAGGCCTAAGGTAACAGTTGTTCAAAAAAATATTTAAATAGGTTTGGTTTACGATTTAAGCTGAATCTTCTTCAACTGCTTATAATAGAAATAAATTGAAGAAGTTTTTATAAGCTGTTGATAAGCTTACCAAAATAATTCACTGCACTTATTCAAAAGAGAGTACTGCTAAAGATTTGTTATATACATAAACTGTGTTGCTATAACTTTTTTTTGATAGATAACAATTTGGGTATTTCGTTTTTAGTTATATAAGAACCTTTCATCACAATTATTTTATTGTATGCCAAGTTGTGATATTGCATATCACAGGACAGATAATAGTAAAAGCATAATTTTGGGATTTCACGTTTGCTAAGTCACTCATGTTCAAGGTATCTCACAACAACAATGTTACATCTTAGGTCATATACACATCGCGCAATCCTAAAGACATGGTAGTGTCCTACTACCACTACTGTACGCTGGTGCACGGGCTCAAGGGAAATTTCGAAGACTTCTGTGACATCTTCATGAGGGACCGAGCTCCGTTTGGACCAGTTTGGAATCATATACTTGGTATGTTATTGCTTTTTATCGGATCTTGTATAACTTATAACTTGATGATATAGAATTTATTGAACTTAAAGGTGCAGTAAGCCTTTTACGTTTGCCGTCTGCCAAGCAAAGATCAAAAAAAAAAATTACAATGTTGACTCTTTAGTTGTACCTATCTTAAAGTAACATTCGAATCATACAGTTCAGCTAATTATAACATTATCTGAAAACTTAATGATTCTCTCCTCAGGCTTTTGGAACAGGCGTCATGATCCAAACTTGCTTTTCATCAAATTCGAAGAAATGAAGCGAGACTTACCAACGGTGGTCAGAAAGACGGCCAAATTTTTGGGGAAAGATATAACCGAAGAGCAAGTTGACAAGCTCTGCGACCATCTCTCCTTCAAGAATATGAAGACGAATCGTGCTGTGAATCTGGAAGCTATCTTGGAAAAGTCTTTTGGAAAGAGCTATTTGGAGCAAACTCAACTGAGATTTATCAGGAAAGGGGAAATTGGTGATTGGAAGAATTACATGTCAGATGATTTGTCGCGTAGGTTTGATCAATGGGCAGAAGACCATTTGAAGGGTACTGAATTGAGTTTTGAGTAGGTATTTAAGGTAACGCTAAGGCTGTATGCCATGTATGTAATAAATGAGGGTAGCACTTATTAAAAGATATGTGTAAAATATCAACAATAATTATGTGTATTATACTAATGTATTCGATAATGTTTCTTTTGCAGAAAGTAACCTTTAGTAGGTTGATATAACTTTGTTCTATGAAGGCGGTATTCCAAAATAAGTGTTTTGTATGAGCGACTCGTTTTCTATTTTTATTTGAGCGAAAATCATACATTACAGATTTTTTTTCGATTTTGAACTAAGTAAATATTACTTAAGTAAGTTTAAGTTTTGGATTTAGATACTTTTTAAATTGTATTGTGCATACAATGTGTAGTGCATTGAGGCATTGAATTTAGTGCATGTAAAGTAAAATAACTCAGCTCTAAATGGTATTTTTTTTAAGTTATGATTACGACTATTACGAAGTACTATTTCCTGAAGATTATTGTTGGCGTAAGTTAGAAAGTAGGAAGTTACTAAGCGGCAGTAATTTCCTTAGCTTTGATGCCTCGGTATGAATACAGTACATACAGTGAATACAGTATTGAGCATCTCACCACCGCTACGTTACATTATTGTTATGGGTTATAGAAAGATGTACATTTTAGAGAAAATAAAACAAAACACTTGTTTCAATGCCTTTTATTTTTCACAATAGTGACACTAACAGGGCAAAGAATTAAAAGATTCTTCCAACTATTAAAGCATATTCATACTATCGTGAAATATCAACAAAAAAATAAATTACACATATTATATTAATACTTTGATTTCGCAATAACGATCTATATCTAAAAGTGTAGGTAACAGTACATCGATATAATATAACAGTAAACAAAAAATAAGTACAACATTAATAATCTCAAAACGACTAGATAAAGACTTAGTGCCATAGATTTAAATTTATAGACATGCCAATTTTAGTGCGTTCATATATTCATGTCTATTCACTGAATGAGTGGAGTTAGAAAGAGAAAGTAATTACCTCGATTGTAAGAAAATAATTAAGAGTTGTTACAATATATTCTTCAATAAAACGTTACATTTATGACAATCCAATATGGATTGACATAAATGTAATTAAAACACGTAGACTTTATCTCTTTTTCCCTATTACATCTGATTTTAGATATTTGCTGAAAATATCGATTTAATAACGCCTCTTTTACTATTCCCGTGACTTCCGCGTTTAACGGCTCTAACTAACGGTTTCTAGTAATCTTCTAAGTCACTAATTGGGAATCTTATATTTTCTTTCTACAATCTTAGAAATGATCAAAGATATGTATCCTTCACCAATTTTATTAATAGAGATGGCCCCTTCATTTTATTCTTCTTGCTGGGAGTAGCACATTTTATTTATTTTTTAAAGTTATTATCATTTTTAAAAATGTTAGGTCTTGAATCACATTAACGATTATAAAGAACGTCAAATACAATAGTGTCTCTTTGTAAAAGTAAATAAATAGTCCTCAAGAGTAACATTAAAGTCAACAGTAAATATACGTTCTTGGAGGAGCATTTTACAACGCAGTGAGCGCTTTTAAAAGCTTTTAGACTATTGAATATGCTTCTAAATAACGAGAAACAGAACGAGCTATTTAGCTCGTTCTGTTTCTCGTTACAACATCGGCACATCTAGCAATTTAAATCTATGTGTAATTGACTGACAACATTTATGTTTATTTGATAATTATCTATAGAGATTCACAACATATTTTACACAATTTAATCCTTTTAACCTAGTTTAGTTTATAACATTTTCTACTTTTTTCAAATTAAAACGAAATATATTTGGTCTGCTGATAAAGTTTGAAGCAATAACACTAACAATATATTATTAAAAATAAATATATACCTGATATATGTTGTTGTTAAGATTTGATTAATTGCTGAGAAATTTACATGTTTTCCATTTAGGATTTGCACATATCTTTTTATTGTTAGGAAAAAAGACGGGACTATGGTTCATTTTTTATAATTTTTTGTTGTAATGTTATTTTGATTGATTTTGCTTTGTTTGTTCTTGTTACAATCTGATAAAAATATGACTAAAATTAAAGTGAGTATTACTATTTATTTGTAAGACAAATATGTCAAAATAACTTGGTCAAAAAATAAATATGTTTGAACTTCACTTTGTTCATATACCGGTATTGTAGGCTTAAGTCATTTATTGAATTGCTACGAGTACAGCCTCATATCTGGTTTCCTGATTAGTTTGCCATATTTTAAAACCTGAATGCAAATATTTAATACATTTTTAAACGGGCGTTGAAAGATTAAATAAAATTAAAAAAAAAAAAAAAACGAAAACATTATTCTAATTTCAAATCAAAACTTAACGGCGGAAGTCAAATATTACTCAGAATTCCGAATATGAAAAACCTTTATGGAAACCAAATCAGGAAACCGTAAGTATGCAGACACACTAAACATTTGAGTAAAATATTAACTGACAAATAAATAACTTTACCGAAATAAATAGATATTAATCTCCATATCACTTACCATATACAATATATACCGTTACTGAGTAACGAATTATTATTTTATATATCTAAAAATACACAATATAATTCTTTACTTTGTATACAAAAAATAACTAGGTAATAATACACCTAATATCTAAATTAAAATATGCCCATCCATCTATTAAAATGTTTATAGAAATAGCCGTTAAACAGCCTCAAAATTTGATAATTTCATTACGTTTTGTTAACTATTGTCATCGCGTAAAGCTCTCATGGAGATTTAATTTTAACCGACCTCGATATTGGAGGAGGTTCTTATTTTAGAGCATATTTTAAACTTATTACAGGTACACGTCTCTATGATTTATCTTTGGTTTTGTTTTTTCTCTTTGACTATTTTTGAATGAATGATTCGGAATTTAGAAGGATTTTTTTAAAAATTAGTGGAGTTATGATTCAGGGTGATAATATACGATAAATTTCCGAACTTTTCCTACTGCTCTCATTCATTGAATATCTTGTCCGAATATTCACACTTCCGTCATGACGTATGAACACTCAAGAAATTTAAAGAGAAAATAGTTATTTCCTATTGAACAAATAATTCGAAAAAACTGTTGAATTGGAGTACAACATTATTTTGTAACAATTTGTTTAATGTTATTCGCATTTGTTGTAAGTATTCATTACAAATATTTTAAAATCAACAAGTTTTACAATCCTGTTAATATAAAAACCTGCTGAGATTCTCAAAACAAGGTCACCTGTGTCTTAAAAAAAAAATAATAAAAGTTGTTTTAAATGACAATACACATTACAAAATAAAAAAAAAAAATACTTTTTAAACCACTCATCATCCATTTTTACCCATCTGTTTATTTGTATAGAACCTCCTCCTTTTCGTTATTTTTTCCATATCTAGGTTTATTTCCTTTTTATAACCAATTAATTATTTTTCGAAACTGGTTATTTGACTACTGAAGTCGGTTTGACTACTAAAAAGTTTTACTAGAAATTTCTTTGGAATATGCTTTGGGATGTCATGTACTTTTGAGATCGACATTTAATAACTTAAAAATACAATGAAATGTCTACTCCCGTTTACATAATTATGCTTATTTGAATTATTTTAGACCCCTAATGTTTAAGATATTTTAATAGTTTACGGCCACTTATATTTTCATAGACAATCGTTTTTTTTTATTTTGAGAAAAATAAAGCAGTTTTAGAACCTTTTAGGCCAAGAGACACACATATCACACCAAAATGTCATTGATATACGAATACAGTAAGATAATTTACTAATAAACGTGTGAGTGCAACTTCTTTTTTTCATGTATTATATTTTATACTTATTCTAATTTCCCACTGCGGGAATATATCCGACAACGATCATAATAACAGTGTGAATATTGGTATCGCTGTCAATTTATATATTTATGTTGAAATGCTTCATTTGCTAAAATTTTTGACCGTGTTGAAATTAAAATGGAGATAACGGCCATTTTGAATTTAGTGTTGCCAGTTATGTAATATTTCCTTTTAACATGGGAAATATACAAGAACGTCTTTGAACTGAATATTTCTAATATAAGAAAAAAGTACTAAAAGTACTAAAATTGAGTGACCGATAATATTTGATAATTAACAAACAAAAATCAATGGAGGTTTTAAGTACAATGCACAAAATAATACTGTGACTTCTTCACATTATTTTTGCTAAAAGCATATGTAATACGACAATGACAGAATTTATATACAGATTAATACATATTTTTTGATAATAAACACATTATTATTATGATCCGGCTCGTCCGACCAAAATGCGTGAAACAGATTAAATAAGATGACAGCTAGAGTTGCCAGATTTATGTCTGACGTGAGGATTGCCAAACGCACCACAACACTGATGGTGGTTCACGTTCTTTGTATGATGGTGACCATGCGGTTGAACATTACTCGGTGGTAATGTTTGGGATTTATCCTTTACTGACTCCTTGGTGGATTGTTTTAAGGACGAGCATAGTTTGTGATGCCCAGGTGCTATTCGGGCTCGAAATCTCCCCACTCTGCCCTGTTTAGGATTGTTCGCTTCTGTATTCTCTGAGCACACGTGAAGTATATCTGCGTGGGCATCTTGGTATTCTGTGTCGGTTTCTGACAAGGAAAAATAATTGACTATTAATAAATCAATCCCTATTGATGGAAGTTTCCTGCGTTTCTTCTTCATTAAAGAAATACTCTTCATATTTTAGTAAGTTGAAACCGATGAAAATAATCTAATAAGAATTTTATGAAATATACTATTTTTATATGTACAAGCGATTCCTAAATTAATTACTCAAATCTATTGTCCACTTGTATTATTTAGCGTACACATTTTATTAAAATTGATTACATCATAATTACATAATAATAAACTTTTTTAATAAGTATATAATAGTACATGTAATAGCAAGTTGATTTTAGAACGAATATTAGAAAAAAAATATCAGCCTCCACCCTCTGCTTCACCACATTACATTTGCGCAATTCATCACCCTTCTGATGGCTGTATGGGAATTTTATTGCCTAGTTGGAAAAGTCTGTTTTTACTATTAGAGAAAAACATTAAATACCTAAATCTTCTGATGCGTGTTGAGGTGCTTCAGTGCGGACGTCGACGGTCGCGGGCGCGGAGTGGCTCGGCAACGTTTGCAAGGTTTGCTGTTAAACATTTAGAAGAAAAAAAGACGTTAAGAACAATAAGGAATAATAAGGGTAAATTTTAAATATATTTACGATTTAAAGAAGTATTAAATACTTGCTAGGATTGGATTGCGAAGATTGCTACATCTACATTATTTAAAAAAAGTTGAGATTTTGGCAAAATGAATTAGTAATCTTTTCATTCTATTATGGCATTGTGTAATAAAAAAATATTGGACTTGTGTGGCGGAGCGGTCACCATATTGGTGTTATAAGCAATATGTTACCATGTAATTGAATTGATGAATTGAATAAGGCTATTAATGTAAGAAGCGATATTATTTTAAATAATATTGAACTTACAGAGGAGTCCTGTGAACGCTCGTTGGAAACGGGAGCAGTTCCGACTCTGCAAGGGGACGTCGAACTGTAACTAAGGAGTTGGAAGTATTTTTGGTGAAATCATCCTCATGGGACTACTAACTATTAAAGGTACTAAATTCTACTAAATAAAATTAGCTACTGTAAGATTGAAAGTGATCACTTTGCTGTATAAGTGTTCTAGAAGTGTTTTAGAAAGCGTGCTAAAGAGAACAAGAAGCATTCCAATTAAGTAGACTGATATAGTGAAGGTTGTACGGTTGTTAAGGTTGTGTCGGTTTCAGGCCGATTTTTGGCCGTTGAGAACAATTTCAAATGTCCGCGATATACCTGTTACCGTTATACATCGGGTAGATCAAATGCTTATAGATATTCTAAATTTGGAGAAGAAAAAGGTATTCTTGAATAGAATGTTGATAAAGAATAAAATGAGGAGAATTAAGCAAAAAATCTAAGTTACCAGAATGAAGAATTCAAGCTGTCTAAAGTTTTTGGTGGGTCCAAGGATTCGAGATCGGTCCACATGCCACCCACACTGGCTGATGTCGATCTGGACTCTGAAAAGGTAAACAAATTATATAACCAGGAGATTATGTTAGAGATGTGTAGATACATTTTGATAATTATTTAGCGTAAAATGACACATATTTATATTACTACAAAAAATTAAGAAGAGACGGACACATTTGTGAATGTAAAATTGGATGTCATTTCGGTAAAAAAACATTCTGAGATATTAAATAGATAGAAAGTTCATTATGACTTTAACAAAGTAATAATTTACTGAAATAATGTCAAATTTTACCTCGTTCCTTCTCAGTTCTGTTCGGCGAATTCGCTATACTCCGTCGTGCTACATCTTGGAAAGTGACAGGCGAATACATTCGCCTCTCTTCCACTGGTGACGTCACAGTGGGGGCGGTAGTGGACAGCTGGCTTTGAGAATTCTTAACAGTGGGAGTCGAAGGCTGGAATGTCATTAAATTCCCCGCACTGTTTACTAGGGAATTTGGTGGTGATGTGATGGAGTTTGGGAGATGGTTCTGGAAATTAATGTTATTGACTTCCTTGTTGTTCATTTGTTGAGCGGAATGTTCAGCGATGCTGTCTCTGACGTCTGCCGCTCGTTCCCATTCTAATTCTTGTCCTGGCTGGATTTGTGGTGATATGGTCTTGGTTAATGATGGTCTGGATTCCCGACCTTCTAACCAGTATGTTTTCATTGCCCCTGGAAATATTGAATTTTCAAATATCAGTTACAAGGTTTTCATAAATTTTGGTAGAAAAGGGCCGTTTTTATCCTACTTCTTTTGCTTTTGAATGACTTTGTAAATTGTTTTCGTTTTATCTTTTTATGTTCAGATTCCCTTATATTTTCTTATATCATCTTGTATTCGCAAAGCTAGAAAAGTTGGGTTGACTTAAAAGTTTTAATGAGTTTAAATGTTTAAGGTATAAATGTTTTAAAAGATTAAAGTTTTCATAACATTTCTATAAATCTATTTAAAAAATCCCCATTAAATTCCCCCGGGGATAAAAATAAAAACTTATTCACTTGCTAATTAGTATTATCAGACCAAAATCAAGTTACTAGTCAATAACACGTTTAACAAATTAGCGGAGGTACTAATATGATATTATTACCTTTCCCTTTAACTTGAATCTCGCCTCTCTCGGTGACCTTGTAAGACGGCGACAGCAGTTCCTGGGTTGTTTGGGAGATGTGGATCCTCATGGCCTCGGAAGTGGATTCCATGCGCGAGGCAGTGTTCACAGAGTCTCCGAAGAGGCAGTAGCGTGGCATCTTGAGACCCACGATACCAGCGACCACGGCTCCGGAGTGGACCCCTACTCTTATTGAGAGATGGGACCCTGTTATAATGAAAAGAAATATCTGGTTATTATTGTGCATTGCCTAAGGGGGCAATTACAAATCAATTTTACCACACCTATTTTTGCCTGCAAGCAGTGTTAAGCGCTGCTGTGTTCTGGTCTGAAGGGTGTGGTAAGGGAGACATACTTTTCCGAGGCATTCCATCTTAGTCCTCAGGGGTAGCAACGCTATCCTTAGGTGAGACTTTGATCTTACCTAGGGTTGATTACAGATGTCCATGGGCGGCAGTAGCCACTTAGCATCAGGTGGGCTGCTCGTCTGCTACTTCCATACAATAAAACATACATTATTGGAAGGGTAGATCCATAGTGGAATGGATACCTGTACTAGGATCCTTAAGATCTGTGATGGCGTCCACCATGTCTAACGCCATGTCGCACACTTTTTCCGCATGATTGTCTTCTTTCTCCGGCGCTCCTGACACCACCATATATGCGTCTCCTATGGTTTCTACCTGAAATGTGAACGATAAGGTTCTATAGTTGGTAATATTTTTCTTGACGGTAGTTCAAAATTTATGTTGGTAATATTTTTCTTGTCGGTAGTTCAGACTTTGTCATGACTGTTTTGTTAAATAAAAAGTCTTTAAGTTAGTGACCAGACATATTCTTGAGATTTAAATTAAGAGTAATAATTTATCGAATGTCTCATGCTACATGCGGAAACTTCTTAATGGCCTTCACTTGTTTTACTCTGCTATATATATTTGTATGTCTAGCTGTAAGTTTTCCTTAAAGAATAAAATAAAATAAAATCTTCTACAATGAATCGTAGACTTGTTATAGCTGTCATGATATGATTACAGTATTTACTATTAACGCAACGAAATTAACTAACTCAACTCGAATTTAAATTTTAAAGCTTAAGTATACACTTAAGTCTGACCTGCTTTTTTTTATACTTCGTCTATTTAAATTAATTGTTCTTGCACGTACCTTGTAAACCCGATTCCTCTCAGTCAAGGTGTCGAAAATGGAGTACATAGCGTTGAGCATCGACACTACCTCCATGGGTGTGATGCGGGAACAGATTTCCGTGAAAGTAACCACGTCAGAGAACAAAATAGACACGCTGTTGAACATCTGGAAATTAAATACAAATGCATATGTAGAATATAGAAAGGTTGGGTTGAACGTTTTGTTTTTTAACGTGGTAGGTAGAACCCTTCGTGGTTGGACTCCGGAAGCACCATCGCTACACCTTATTTTGTCTAATACCGTAGTTTTAAGTGCTGCTGTGCTCTGGTCTGGGTGAAGGGTGTGGTAAGGGAGACATTCTTATCCGAGGCATTCCAACTCAGTTCACAGGGGTAGCTATGAATCTGTGGCTAGCCTCCAGTAAGACTCTAAATCTTATCTGGGGTTGATTACAGATCTCCATCTGTAGCAGTAGCCATTTATCAACAAATGAACTGGATCCATATTTGTCACTACAATTTCAGGTAAGTTAGAACCGTATGAATCAAATTGCAGAATAATATTTATGTTTTTTTTTATCGATTTTAGAGAAAAAAAAATATATTTTTTAAATTCTTAATTTGGCTATGGTTTTTATAATGGAGCATATCATATACGTAGGTTTTCGTGATATAAAC
>MOOZ01001613.1:131577-150143 GCA_002930495.1 Cecropterus lyciades | reverse complement strand
TTCCATACTATAAAAAAAACTTAGTACTCAGTAGCAAAGCATTTGTGATGGATCTTGGGGAGGATTCTAATCTAATCTAATCTAGGTTTGATCACATATTGGTCACCATTTACACCCATATACTATATGGCTACCCATATATGGCAGCGTTTAACTCTGCTATTATTAGGCAGAAATAGTTGTACAGATGGTGCTATTGAAACCACATAGGCTTCTACCACCTTTATTTAGCCAAATATCACAATTTTAAATTCATAAAATAATAACATTAATAAATCGTGTAATTTATCTGTAACATTTATTTTTCTACCTTTATTTGAAGCTTAATTAGTCCTTTTGTTCTCATTAATCTTCGCCACACAATGTTTAATTGTTGTCAATAAATTTGGAGGCAAAATCATTTATGTTTCAATATAACCCCGCCTATACGTATATTAATTAATTTTAATTACTTTCGGAAAATGGTATTCATGTTAACCGTTTACACGGATTTTTTTCAATTTATGTTTATCTAAGTGTTAACTGGGTGTGCTTTATCCTGATCAATATGTAAAGTTGAATTCAAGTATGTATGTACTGAAGTGAGCGGGTATAAATCTGCAGCGTAATGGATCGTCTGCAAAAATCGTAATGGATCGTCAAAGTTAAGCAATGTTGTTCAGTCGGCTCGGATAAGTATGTTTTTCTTACCACTCTCTTTAAAAGTAAATAGGTACAACAGCGCGTAACACTGCTATTATTAGCCACAAGTTTCCGGAGTTAAACGGCAGAGTTTCACCGCCTTTATTTTCTGGCACCAGTTTCAGAGGTGTTTGCTCTGTAATGATTAATTATCACTATTTTACGGTAAAGATAAACATCGTGAGAAAACTATACGCCCACCTGAGAGTTTTCTACAAAGTTTTCAAAGGTGGGTGAATTCTATTAATTCGCACTTGACCAGTACGGTGGAGTATGACCTAAACCGCTCTAATTCTAAGAGAAAACCCGTGCCCGTGACAATAATGGATTGACGACAAAATGGATTGACGACACATATATGGTATATACAGACCAACTTTTATTTCAATTTTCTTTGTTAAACTTAACGCGCAATAAAATGGCTGTAAATTGTCACTTTAAACGTGAAACATTGCGATAAAATGAAAAAGTTCCTCACTTTTTCAGCTTGATTGCAAAAAGATTAGACGGAAACTTGCAAACTACTTTGCAACATCGCATAGTTGACATGTAACGAGAAAATTAATATATTCCACTTTTGACACGTTTTTGTTTAAACTATTTGGTAGCAGTCTGAGGTTTAAATACTACTACATATATTTAAAAAATATATATTATTTTTTTAAGATTTTTAGTGCTTTCTATGCTTTTTACAGGCAGAAAACTTAAAACTTCTACTCCGCTCTACCATTACCACTTTTACAACCTAAAGACAAAAAGTTTATAACAGTATTGTAGATCGATGCTGTTTTTTATTTTTAATTGTGTTAAAAAAGAGTATACATACACGAGGCATTCCCTTAGTCCTCAATAGTAGTCAGTTGCCGATCCAATCACCCTTGTCCATGGGTTGCAGTGGTCTACAATCAGATAGACTGCTTCAAGTTTTCCTTTACTATATATTGTATTATATTTTTCACTTTAATGAAGCGAGCATCCTGTTTTATTTGAAGTTGCTTACAGATGCCCATGGATGGCAGTGACTACCACCTCGTTTGTTACTTCAATTATTTATTATTATATAAAAAAAAAATATTTTATAAAGAAAAAAACTTGGCGGTCACACTGCCGCCCGTCTACTTTATTCATATTTTCCCACATAAACTGATACTGCACAAATCCTAACACATCATAAACAAACCATCAGCAAAATACACAAAAACAGATTTGTTTTTCCAAGCACCCACTTGACAATACACCTCACTCCGATCCTTTTAAGACAAGCGTGTTTATGTTTCCATAATATTACTTATCTCGCGCTCATACGATTTTCTACGTAAAAATCGTGTCCCGGGCAAAATAAGATAAAACCACAACACAAACACAACACTTTGAGTTTTCCTTAAGCATGCATTATGCGTGATTTGCTTTTGTGTTCTATTTTTATTTTATTTTACATGCGATCTGTTTATACCACTGTTGGATGTTGGCTCTATCCATCGTAGGTCTTAAAATGTGTATAACATATCTCGTCTTGAACCGCAAAATATGTATAATCTTTTTTTCTGGATTACATCAAGAATGCAATACTAAATATAATAAAAAATACAGAAAATCTACCGAAACTACGTTTGTCAAAACCGAAAAATAAAATTTCATTATTGTACTACGTGTTTTTTTTTTTCATTTTAATGTCATTATTTTTAAGGACTATATTTCTGTTCTATATTTATTTATTAATTAAACCGTGAAGGTTGAACTTGCGCTTTGATTGTAGTGAATGACGAATTACCAACTCTATTTTGGTTTGAAAGATGTGATAAGGTAATTGTCGTGATTTTCATGGATACAAAAATACGAGTACAAACGTTGACCTAAGAGGAAAATCACACATTCCTTTCAAAAGGAACGAGCGTAACAAGAATTCTGCGGTGCTGAATCAATTGTATTTAAATACAGGCAGTGCCCAGCGGTTTCACCCGCCTTTAAAAAATGTTCTTTGATAACTATGTCAAAGATATATATTGTATATCTCCAACCATTTTATCAATAAAGCATTTTTTTCAACTGACATTACCGCCAGCTATGGTGGCTGAGTGCACGCGTATTATAGATGTTCATTTTTCGCGCGGAATCCTAATTGATTTTTTAATTAAAAAATACGCTTTACAACTAAAACTATCTGTCAATGAAAATCTCGTCAAAATCGCACTAGCTGTATCGGACATTACCCACAATCAACAGACAGATAGACAGACTAAAATTTTAACTATAGTTTCTTTGTTACATGTGCTGTATGTACTTAGAATATATTTAATTTTTTTTTGATATTACAAATGGACACCTCAATTTTATTTTTTGTAAAGATAAAACAAGTTAATTACATATCTACGTCATTACTTATGCTTACAAACCCTGTGTAGGTAAGTCCTGTGGGTTTACATGCTTTATCTGTAATCTCGTCAACAAGCTTCACGTAGATCCTCGATGAGAAAATGCGATAATTTAACACCATTTGCCGCGTCAGGCAAAAATGCGATTTCAAAAGTAAGCTTCATGAATTTTCTAAAAATAGTCTCGTCTTAAGGTTAACGTAATAAGTGCTAAGTTATTTGCAGCGCGTATGTATAGCTAAAAGCATTATGTATGTGTTTTTATATTAAATTAAAGTAGAAAATTCTCGTATGTCACTTGAATCTAATGAAAAATATAAAGACGCGTAGACGACCGACCGTTTAATTTTTAATCATATGAAGTAGCAAACGAGCAAAAACAAGTGTTCTATCTGAAGTTGATTACGGATGCGTTGGTGCTCCCGTGGACTAAGATGGTCGTTTCATATGTAAGTGAGCCGGCAGCCACACCCTTCCACCAAAATACAAAAACTTTTTAACGCTAGAAACATAGGTGGTGGTATATATGGTGGTAAGACTGGTTCTACCATTTCGTTTACATAGATTTCAATTACATAGATTTTATACGGGAAAACCACTTTCTCACTCTAATCACTCACACCTACGAGTACGTTTCACTGTAATTATCGCAAGGAATTTGAAGGTGGTAGAACTCGTTGTGGTTCGACTCCAGAAGCACCACCGCCACACCTATTTCTGCCTAATCTCAGTCCTCAAGGGTAGCAACGCAGCTGTGGCTAACCTTAGGTGAGACTTTGATCTTATCTAGGGTTGATTATAGATGTCCATGGGCTGCAGTAGCCACTTACCATCAGGTGGGCTGCATGCTCGTTTACTACTTCCATACTATAAAAAAAAGGAAACAAATATTCGACAAATCTGCATTAATATGGGATAACAACGATACATATATAATCGCGATACGTGGAGAAAACACTGTAAAAACGTACGACACGACGACCGAACGCGTATTAATAAATAGAATCAACATCAGGATTGCGTGCCTTTAGTAACACGGAGTATATTACATGAAAAAGCGTAATTGTAAATGAAAAACCACTCTTCCACGCTCATGCCATACGTGCAGGTTACTGAACCAAATTGCATAAATTAAAAAACTGTTTCGCATAACACCCAACGAAACGTAAGCATATTGCGATATTTTTGCAAAGTGTCGTTGAGATTCGCTAAATTTGTGCTGTAAATTTTCAGATTCAACAAGTACACAGTTGGATATAATTTGATCCTTTTAACTTGTGCGGTGCAGTGACGGCCATGCTTTGTAAAAAGCTTGGGGTTTACACATTATTTTAGTATTCGTTTTTTAGCGTAGCTTTGATAGTCATTATTTAACTAGCAGTGGAAAGCTAGTCTGTCTAGTATAATCTGTAATATGAACTCTTGGACAAAAAATATTTTGTCAATTATAAGCCTAAACTTAAGTAGTTATGTGGCCGTAGTAAAAATGTGACTAGTAATAAACACTACTGACAACACTAGTTATGCCATGTGATCATAAATAACATAAATAAATAGAAATGACAATATAAATTAATATATTGACTCTATGACACTTTGTTTAACACGTACGAACTTTATTATATAAGGAAGATAGAATCATAATGTGGATCATTCTATTAATACCAGTGTAAGACGTTACTCTGCCCGTGAATTAATCGGATAAATAAATTACATATTTATAAAAAGTGCTATTTACTTTTGGCCATCCAACCTACTTTTGGAACACTAGGTTTTTGACTTAATACTAGGTGACACTTTCGAAAAGGGTTAATTATTTTAAAGAAGGATTACATAGTTTAAACGTAGTTTTCGCCACACCTATTTCTAGCGTGAAGCAGTTCTTGCCCTTCGGTGGAAGAGTGTGGTTGCCGGCTCACGATAATGATTTTTATTTCGTAGCTGGCATAAGGGCTCGAGTATTTCAGATCTAGTTCCTGTCGCAGTCTTGTCTTTTATGCATATTACTTGTACGAATATTTCACATCTTCCAGGCGTCCCGTGACGGCATTTTTTTATAATAAGCATATCATGTTTAATCTTGTATAATTTATGTATTTGTACACCTTTGCCGTACAGTGTTGAGTTACGATTGCGTGATTGAATGCATTTTTTCTTCATTATATAGTTACTTATGTTTCTACATAATAGAACCAGTACGTTTCTATTATGAACCGCTCACAATATGCAAAACTAATCTCAACCTTAACGAAATACTCAGGTTTATTCATCCGGTTTCATTCTTATGCATTAAACCACTGCATTCAGTAGGAAAATTAAAAATTTTAGATATACATCTTGCACACAGCATGTGAGCTCGGTTCACCCGCTCTGAATGAAATGCAAGGAATAAGACAGCTGTATATATTCTTATCGAGGCCACGAAACACTCGCTTCGAGCGTGAGTGTTAAGCATTACAACAAGTTAAACATATTTAAAAAACCAGAGTGTATAAAAAATATCGATTGCTTTCAGTTTCAGTTTATTGTTTTTAAGCAATTTCCTTTTGTTTATAATAATGTAACGCTATTTTTGATTTTTCGTCAAAAAAGTAACATTAAAGTTTTATAATATATATTTATATATAACTTTTTTATAGTATGGAAGTAGCAAAAGAGCATGCAGCCCAGCCATGGTAAGCCATGGCTACTGCCGCCCATGGATACTTGTAATCAACCCTAGGTAAGATCAAAGTCTCACCTAAGGTTAGCCACAGATGCGTTGCTACCCCAAGGACTGAGATGGAATACCTCGGAAAAGTATGTCGGTGGTGCTTCCGGAGACGAACTACAAAAAGTTCTATCACCTTCAAAACTACTACGACAAACTAGTTTTTATTTCATACCCATATTGTCGGCATGATAGAAAAAGTCGTCCCTGTCCCTTTTACAATTCCAATTACAGTTCCAATTTATAGGCACCATTCTTTAAAATTATATAGCCTGTCTGTCTCCAAATTGAATCGACCATGCAAACATACGTCCGGTCGAAAAAGATTACCCTCTTTCTGACGCAGTGGGTTAAAAAAAATCAAATGCCGGTGTCCGATTTTATAAGATCACAAAACTCACTAAAGGTGACGCTTGCAGCGTTAAATGTTTCGTGGCTGATCGGGTATGGAATTTTTTTCATTTGTACGATACAATGAAGATTGCACGATCGTTAGTACCTTTGTCGTATTACACGGGTTTGAGTCCCAATGCGTACCAGTCGCATATAATTGTTTCATATAAACTGTAGTGGATTAATGCACGCGTGCGAGTTTGGCTGCGCATTGAAGGAAAATGGCCTTTAGTGAATATTGTTTTTCACGTATCAGGGAGAATGAAGAAGTTAGACGCTATTTATACTAATCTACTCAAATACCTAATTTAAGTGATTAGCTGATCGTTCTTTTAGTTAATAATAAAACTAAAATCGTTCTTATAGTTAATAATAAAACTATAAGAACTATTTTTAATTTTATAATAGGCAATAATTGCTGATTTAATGAGACAGTCGCGCAAAGATTATAGTAACAAGAAAAGTGTTCAAATGAATAGAGTATGTATAACTAAATCTTTTTCCCTTGTACACTTTGATGAAGTCCTCATTAGCAGTAAAAGCCTTAGAACGAGCTTTTGACCGTTAACACCTCATAAACCTTCATGGCTCCCCAATGATCCTGTCACGGGACAATGGACATGCCATAAATCATTTATGATCAATAAATTTTTAATAAGGAGCAAAGTATAGGTGCCGTGGCAAAAAATAGATTTCATGGTCAAATGCAATCATAACAATTAATCTTCCACCTTATATTGTTTAAACGTAAGTCCCCAAGCGTAGCAACGTATCGGCCAGTGGTCACTTATCATCAGGTGGTAAAAGGTGCTGTGACATGTTAGCGGGGACAAAAACAATTCATGTTTTTAAGAAATTTTGGTCGTAGGTAATAAACGAAGGTCGTAGACAAATATGGACAAATAACGTTTGTTTGACCAAGACTACCTTAGCATGCTTTTCAAAATCAAAACAAATCTCTTTATTCGTGATCTCTTTTTATCAAAATATTTATAACAAAACGCTATTAGAACATTGATATGATAATTATGAGTAAATCATATTCAAGACTGTTTCCGCCACATCGTAAGGGTTAATTAGCCCTTTGAGGGTTCGATAATAATAAGACAATTGAATAACAATAGACGCTTTCCAAAGGGCTGGTATGTGAATCAAATTATCAGTAGCTTATATGGTAAGCATTGAATTTGTAGACAGTTTGATTATTTAATAATATACGATTATTGAAAGGCCGATGGATAGATCGATGGGTACTAATATTAGTAATTATGGAAATTATACTAAAGTAAAAATACTTTAAGTATTATACAGTCATGGCCGTAACTGTGTTAAGGAGAGATTCCAAAGGGGCTCTGCAGTCCGGAATAAATAGATTCTGAAATTTGACGACAAAAGAATGTCCTCCGCTTGAAGATTTTTTCTTTCTCGGCTATGCATAGAGGGGTGGGGAGGGGGAGTTCGGATCTTTTAACACTCTCTTATATACGCCTAGAGTAAAACCGTAACATCTCGATTATTTTTAATTCTTTTTTTCTCAATAGTACCTTTCAATTTGTTTTTTTTTTTTCTTTTTATAATATTTAAGTTGCAAACGAGTATGCAGGCCACATAAAGTTCTACCACCTACCTACCTATTCTACCATCTAATTAATTGATTACTTTATGTCTTCTGGACAACGCTACAAGAAATTTAGTGTCACATACAAAATAAGCGGATAATTGGGACGCTTTTAAGGATAACTAATTTTTCGAATCATATTAAGTAATTCACAGGTTAAGAAGATACTAACGAACATACATACATAGGTGTACAAGTTATTATTTTTCTTTTAAATTTGCCGAAGCCGGGTGATAAGAATTCAGGGTAAACTCTACCTCTACACATTTCAAAACAATACTACATACACGTCAAACTTGGTATGATTGATATTGTGCAAACTTCTTAAGTAATACAACCAGTTTAAAATTGTACAAGTATGAGTCGGGTTCAAGCTAATAATTGTATAACTTAATAAAAGAAAATTAATTAATTTTTTTGATACTTAAATAACTCAAATATTTATTTCAGATTTTTTTTTTGACTATAAAGGCACCAACGCAGCACTTATCTGCGTAATAAAAGCAGAGTTAAGCGCGGTTGGTTCCTCCAATTGAAAGGTGTAGTAAGAGGGACATACTTATCCGAGGCGTTATAAAGTAGTACTCAGACATTTGTACGCAATCTCAGGTAAGACTTAATCTGTGGCAGTAACAATTTACCATCATCTCATCATCATAGTAGCCACGATCATTGGACGACCCACGCGGTGGAGCGGTCAGTGAGTCCCGGGTCCGATCCCCGGCCAGACAGACATCTGAATGGTGAGTTTAGATTTCTGTTCTGGGTCTGGGTGTTTGTGTATTTCGTCTTTGTGTGTCCATGGCACCTACGACACAGGAGAAAATCCTAGCGTGGGGCTATGAGTGTAGAAAGCGTTTATCTTATGTTATGTTTATCATCATTTGTCTCTTCTGTAGTACTAAAAAGGTGTGGTGAAAAAATTTGTATCATGATAAACAACCTTATTAAGGTGTATCGTTCCGATAAATTGTTATCATTGTGTTCATGATATCATTAAAATTACAGTTACACGTTTAAGCTTTTACAGCACCATCAATGTTTCCAAGTGCTTGTTAAACAAACTTTGTAAAGCATTTTGATTGTTATTTAACGCGGTTATCGCGATTTGGTTACTTTCTTTACTAAATATAAATAAAATGGCATTAAAATAGAATGTTTTGATAAAAATAAGAGAAATAAACAAATTTATTGACTTACTTGCTGGATCTTGTCAATTGAGTTGATCGCGTTCCGATCCGGTAACAGGATTAGAAAAATATTGGTACTGGAAAATTTAATTTTATTCACAGATTTATAAACGACGAACGCTTGGCTGTACCCCTTTATACAATATATGATTTTCGACTAATATTATCGCGGAATTGACACATTTTAATATGTTTTGAATTTCTTTTTACCGATATTTAGACCAACATGGATTGTGGTCACGGTGAAACTGCGGTGGCGGGGAGAAACCGTTGGCAAGTACTAGTGGTAGATTAACCTATCAATTCTAGGTCTAGTTCGTGTTTCACAACACACAACACTAAATGTATCCTTACGCACCGAACATTGCATTACTTGTAATTTATATAAACTAACTAACTATGGATTTAACTGACCTACTAACTGATAATAATAACCTTTTATACAAGTTTTTTTACGTGTGTACCCAAAAGCGGCAAGCTTGTAGCGTGGATTTTGGAAAATTTTGGAAGTAGCAAAGTGGAGCATGCAGTCCACCTGATCGTTGGTGACCACTTCCATGGACATCTGTAATCAACTCCAGATAGGATCAGACCTGAGGTTACCCACAGATACATTTGTACCTCTAAGGATTAAGTTAAACCGCGTCAGATAAGTATATCTCACTTACCACACCCTCCAGACCAGAACACAGCATTGCACAATACTACAGTTATTAGGCAGAAATAGGTGTGGCGGTGGTGCTTCTGGAGTCGAACCACAAAGAGTTCGACCACCTTCAATCGATATAGTTTATTTGTCGTATCATTTCACACCACGCGTACTTTTTGCCTCCGATATTCGTTAGTCAAGCAGCCGTTAACTACAAATATTATAAAGCAGAAGACATTTTCTATTTGGACGCGCTAAGCTCTAGAATTTGCAATGAAGTTCAAAAAGTGTTTATGAAATGTTAAATTAATCGAAATCGAATGTTAAGCGAAATCGCAGGGTACGCTAAGTGTAATAAAAATAAATACAAGAAATTACTTCATTTTCTGAAAAATAGATGAATCTGTTGTGATTGTGATTTACTACTGCTGGAATCCTACTTAAATGATAAAGAATAGTTATAAGTGACAACTTGCTTCTGAACACGTCTTATGGGATTTTTTAATATAAAATAACATAAAATGTTGTTATAAGACCATAACTCATAAAAGCTTCGCAAAGCTCCCGTAACCTAATAGAGGGTTAGATAAAGCTCTGCGAGTGTCTCGGGCTTTTAAATCAGTTTGAAATAATGCCACGTCCCATTGCATACAAATGTAGGATACAGTTTTTATTTATTAGCTTTGTTCAAATTATATTATATATTTTACTCATATAACAGACATTTATTATGATTTGAAGTGTCCCTTTAAAAGAAAAATAGCCTCTGTTCTTAACTTTTTGAAGTCAAAACTTCTTTAGGTGTTTTGGCATTTTTTGAGATGGGGAAAAAACCATTAAACTTGCACTGTTATCGTAACTGTCACTATGTCAATAAAAATATGTACATATATTGTGCGTATATGTTGGCACTTTTTTCTGTCAGCACTTCCAAAGTGCTGAATTTTTTTTAAGTGCCATACACGGGGCGTGGTGGACAAAATCATAATTTTCTTTACATTTATTAAAAGGCACGGTCAATGTCTGTACGACCGTGTTACGATAGAAATACGTTAATACAAATTGTTTGTACTATTCATACAAATCGTATTACAAATTAATACAAATATTATAATGTTCGTTACGGTCCGTGTCTGATATTGATTTTTTTTAATCAGACTGAAGTCGTAAACGAGCATGCAGTCCACCTGATGGTAAGTGGTTACTACCGCCCAGGGACATTTGTAAGCAACTTCACATAAAATAGGGGTTCTATCTGAAGTTGATCACAAATGGATTGCTACTCCCGAGGACTGAACTGGTCCCCTCAAATATATGTAGCCCAGCAACCACACCTTTCCACCGAAACGCAAGAAATGGTACGCTAGAAATAGGTGTGGCGGTGGTACTTCCCGGGTTGAACTACACAGGTTTATTTGATCTGATACTTTAATTATTAACCATGCACCTGTTACCGACCGTAAATAAATCATTTACATAATATCTGCACTGTTATGCGTTGTTGTGTTCTGGTTTCAAGTTGTCAGGAAGTAAGAAGGATTAGACGAGATATTACATTAGTTCTTAGGAGTAGCAATGAATTTAATACTACCCTCTTCAATCCTGTTTGGGATGTAGTCTGTTTATGGCAAAATTTGTAGTAGACTGCATGTAAGTAGCATGAAGTTAATAAAAAATATGAAGTTAAAGAGAAAAAAATGAAAGGACTTCTAAGAAAAAAAACTTCAACTCTCATTTAGATTTCCTTTGTAGAGTATTTTTCTTTTCCTTCCCACAAGATATATAGAAATATTCGGTAACGTGTTGATTTAATAACGAGATGGTCGAATAATGGAGCGAGATGGGATAAATCAAAACGAATGGCTTCCTAATTGGCACGTTGGCCCAATGTGGTGATTTGTGGGTATTTGGTAAATGTTAGATGTGTGTTGAAACTTGTTAGTAAGTGTTTTGATTTATATTCTAAAGATATTATTAACCTTATACTAACATTATAAATGCGAAAGTTTGCAAGGATGTATGTGTGTGTTACTCTTTCACGGAAAACTACTAATTGAATTTGTATAAAAATTAACATAAGTATAGTTTATGACCTTCTTACCGTGGTCCATGACTCAAGAGTTCGTGTATAATATATTTAGAATATAATCAAAACATATTTATGTTGAGATAGCTATCCATACATATAATAAAAATGAATGTTTCTAGTGTCTGTATGTCGCTTATATTTCCAAAAAAGATAGTTTGGAGGACTTAGAATACGTAGTAGGAAGTTTCAACCAGGCGGTAAAACCAGTGTAGTTCGACCGGGGAAGTACTAGTAGTAGTACTACCTTCTTTTACCGTTTAGCAGTTTTTACGTCTCGATGGAAGGGAGATGACCATCTTTGCCCTCGGGAGTAGCAACGCATCTGTGATCGACTTCAGACTATTATATTTAGTCCTTTTTCATTTTAAAAGCTACATGTACCGAGTTAAGTCAGTCCAAGTTACGTCAGGCAAACATTTCGAATTTAAATTTAAATTTCAGGTATGAATGTTTGTATGTGCTTATGACACATTGTAAACTTAACAGCGTTTGCACTTTGGCAACGATTCACTCGACGGCGAAATACTCGATTGGCATTGCAAACGTCAGCTTTGAGCGAATTTTGGAAAATTTCGCTACAATTTTCAGCGTAATTTCATGGCCTTATAAGATCTTTATTTATCAGATTGAAGTATCAAAAAATAATGCAGTCTAACTGATGGTAGATGGGCACTGCCGCCCATGGTCCTCTGTGAGCAACTTCATACAGAGCAAGGGGTTTATCTGAAGTCAATCACAGATGCGTCTACTCCCGAGGGCTAAAATGATCGCCTCATATGAAAGCCGGCAACCATATCCTTCAACTGAAATGCAAGAACCGCTTCACGATATGGTATGATTAATTCAGTCCAGTTGGGCAAAAAAATAACAGTCAACTTACTTATAAAAAGCAAATGAGTATTTTTTTTTATTATTAACCAATATAATTTATATGAATAAAATTTATTATGTGTAACTGTTCACTTCTAATTTCCGAAACAATATTGAAGTGTGAATCCGTCCTAAACAAATATGATTTGCAAATATTTCAGTTAAATCTTATGAAAAGAAAACATTTACTAAAATGTGGGAATACGTCAAAATGAAATCATTTAAAAACACTTTATTTGTTCTATTGTTCAACACAAATCTCATTTCGGAGTGAAAAGAATTTGGCGCATAGATTATAACTCTGGCCAAGTGAAAATTGTTGGACTTCTACAAAATTTTGTCTTAAACCGCCTTGTAATTTAGTAGTAGACGAAGGGAGTCTTGCAAAAACCAGATGTAAGGAAAATATAAAGTGCATTGTGCGTGTGCTTTTGCTTATTATGTTCAACGTCTATATTTCCGACGGTATGCGACCTTACACACTAACATCCTTCCCGGGGTCGCCTGGCTGGACGGTTAAAGCTCCCACTCTTGCCGCCCGCAACCCCGGAAGGGTCTTTTTAATTGTCTCTTAAGGTTACCATAGTCGTAATCAAATCGCGGAACTACAAGGAAGGAATATATATAACACCTACCGATTTTGCAGTATAATTTATAGGATAGAATCCATTAATCGTGTGTATTTTGCTAGCGTATATAGCGCAGCAGTCGTGTGTAGCACGAACAATTTCGAAGATAAATTCATAAAAAATCATCGCATATTTATCGCACACTCTGTTTAATTAGTGATTACTGCACACATTGATCGATTGGAGTGGTAGCGTTCGGATTTGACAGAGATAACGACGTTATTAGTAGTAAATGTAAGAGATAAACATCATACTCGTTAGCATTGAATGTAAAAACGGTGTTGGTTTTTTTTTCGTCGAAATTTTGCGATGCGACTTCCCGCGTATGGTAGTGATATATAAAAATGGCATGTTAATCTCCGTACCTTTAGCATGTAAACGCTTTCTACACTCATAGCCCCATAGTAGGATTTTCTCCTGTGTCATGGGTGCTATGGACACACAAAGACGTATACACAAACACCCAGACCCAGAACAGAAATCTAAACTCATCATTTAGATGTCTGTCTGGCCGGGGATCGAACCCGGGACCCACTGCGTGTAAGACCGGTATGATGACCGCTTCGCCACGCGGGTCGCGGGGTTAGCAAGTGTTCATCTTTTTCTTCCAATTAATCATTGATTGTGTTTTTGGTAGAAACACGAAATGCTACATAATATTTAATTAAAGATAAAATTAGTTACATTTTGGACTTAATATTAGAGGTGTGATCGAGTTGATATGCAAGCTCGAAGTGCGGTTCGCTCCCACGACATGTGGGGCCGTTCGAGGTGCTGCGTCAGCTCCTCAGATTGCTGGATGCACTAGGGCTGTGCATCAGCATTAGGGCTACGTAACACCCATCCATTGCAATGTGTTCTCCATGTTTTTTTTGTTATTTTTGGCCATACCTTGCAACGTTCTTTGAAATAGTGGTTTCGTATGTAAGACAGCCGATATCCACAACACGCTACAAATATGTATGGCAGTGTTACTTATCTGGACGAACCCATACTCGCTTCTTTTAAATCTGATATTTCAAAATTTGAAATAGATAAAAATTCTTTGTCAAAGCCTGAACTATGACAAGAGCCGTTTATTTAAAGTCCGCTTGAACTATGAGCATTTCAACTGAGAGTCTATGCAAAATGCAGTTATATTGAACCAATCCTTTGAAAGCTGTTCTATTTGAGCTACGTATAAGCGAACAAAGTGAAGACTCTTGGGGTATGTACAGTAATATAAAAGAACTTGAAACATCCGGTGTGACAGACGAGTGGTATGGAATTCTACTCTGTATGTAATCTTACTAATATTATAAAGGGGAAAATTTGTGAGGATGTATTTGTGCTTGTTATTCTATTATGGGATAGCCGAATGATTGAAACTCGGCATCTCAATCAAGGGTATGAAGTTTCTAAAATTATGTAGGTATTAGAAGTTAATTATCATTGTTTTACGGTGAAGGAAAACATCGTGAGAAAAGGTTTTCTCACGATGTGATGTGTGTAGGTACACACCTGAGAGTTTTTTAAAAAAGTTCTCAAAGGTGCGTGAAGTCTACCAATTCGCACTTGGCCAGCGCGGTGGACTATGGCCTGAAACTCACTCAATCTGAGAGAAGACCCGTGCCCAGCAGTGGGACAATAATAGGTTAACGGTAACGGTAACAGTAATTTGGATGAAATTTAGCACACAGATAGTTTATGGCCTGAATTAACTCATAGGATATTTTTTAGGTAGTACATGACCCAAGCGGGCGGAGCCGCGGGAAAAGCTAAATAATAATAATATAATAATTTACAAATGTGTAAATATTTTGTTATATATATAATATTGGGGCAGCACTGTCAAATCAATTCACTTTAGCCACACATCAGGTACGCTATGGCTTAAGCATTTGAGCCCAACAGTAGGTAGGTCATGGAGGGATAACTACTTTCCTGGTGTATAAACGCCATGGCTACATGAAGCTAGATTTTGTTGATATAAATTCCAATTAACTTGTCAAGTACAACAGTGTACAGATATATAGTTTATTTAGTTATACAAAGAAACAGTAGTCATGCGGGTTGTCAACCTCAGACATTGCTCTTTAAGCCACGTTTTAATGCCTTATATTTTCCGCTGTATATGCCTTACACTGCCTTATTTTTGCCTGATAACAGCAGTGTCTATACATTGCTTTGTTTTGAAGGGTGTGGTAAAGGAGATATTATCCGAGGCGTTCCAACTGAATACTCAGGGGTAGCAATGTATTTGTGGCTAATATTAGGTGAGACTCTGAACTTATTTGGGGTTGATTACAGATATCCGACATAGATATATCAGACACTCAAGGTCTGTAATTTTATGTAAAATAACTTGAAGATTATTGTGTTACTTATAAGACTGTTTATGTTCAAAATAAAAAAAAAATAACCATCGATGGCAGGGGCCACTTACCATCAGATGGACTGCATGCTGATTTGCTACTTCCATATTATAAAAATTACTCATTCTATTCGACATATTAGATATAAGACAAATTGAATCAGGACACAGCGCAAGCATTGGTCTTTCACCGATTATTTTCAGAGTTATTTTCAGGGTTTAGAGTTCAGACCACCATATAGGCCTAGTGCAAATTGAAAGACTTCACACACCTTCCAGAGCATTTTTAACACATCTCAGGTGTGTAGGTTTCTTCGTCTTTTTTAAAAGTTATTGCAAATTATTTTAATAATAATTTATTTCTAACATGCGCAAACATTACTGCCAACAAAACAGATATACCGCATTGTCCGTATTAAATCCACAATGAGTTCGAACATTACTGACCTTTAACATAATTTTATAAAACGATCCGTACGAAGCGGTTGGTTGGAACGTATATCTTTCATCTTTTACTCGGGGGCCACGAACCGTACCGTTGAGCATACTTGTCAATTTTTTCCAGAATTTGCAGTGAATTTTCGTGGCATTATAAGATTAGAGATACATTTGTTTTTAAAGCTGAACGAGAATGCTTACAACGAATGAGAGTTGAAGCGAATATTTCGTGGGTCTGGCGCCTGGGTTATTATAAAGGTGGTAGAACGCTTTGTGGTTCGTCGCACCTACTTTTGCCTAATAATAGCAGTGTTATGCGCTGCTGGTTTCTCGCCCAAAGGATGTGGTAAGGGAGACATACTTATCCGAGGCGTTCCAATTTAGTCCTCAGGAGTAGCAACGCGTCTATGGTTAACTCAGCTGAGACTCTGATCTTATCTAGGTCAAATGTCTATAAGAATCAGTTGCCACTTACTATCAGGTGGTATTTTATAAAAAAGAAAGTCTGTGGGTGCAATTCATACACGGCAGTGAAACTAAATAACAGTAAACATAAAATATATCTAGTAATCAAATATGTGTGGCAGTGATAGCCTAATGGTTGAAACTCGGCCTTTCAATCGAGGGTCCGAGGTTCGAATCCCAGGCAACACTGAATTTTGTAAAATTAAATGCGTATTAGAAATTAATTATCACTGCTTTATGTTGTGGGGACACACCTATACACTTGAGAGTTTTATAAAAATAATCAAAACTTCTAATCAAACTAATTTAATCTAAAAATAAACAAACCCCAGTGCAATGACAAAACTAAATACTTAAGCTTTTGTGCAGTTTTTATCAAGATTAATATGGCGCGTAACAGAAAAACGTGACGCTAACTGAAAAATGTGATGGCAAATTTCTCACATACGTCAATAAAGAAAATAGTTTTATAAAAAAATACTCATCTTATGAGGCCAAATTCGCTGTAAATTGTGACATAATTTACTGAAACTAAAATAATTAGAAATGAGGTCTGAATCGAATATTTCATGGCCTCCGGGTTCGTCAGGAGCCATAAGAACGATCGATTTTTCTGAATCCGTGTCTAATATTAGATATTACTTACCGAGTTACATTAATATTATAAGAGGATCTTTGTTCAAATATGGAGTAGTTTCTTTGAATTATTTTCTTTTGAATCTATGGGCAAAAGCTTTGAAACGAAAATTATAATGCCTATGTAATATTCTTGAAGGTTTCTACATCTATAATAATATAATCTTGTATAAAATTTACTTTGAAATTAATTATCATTTGTGTTATAGGTGAAATAAAACATTGTAGAGAAATCTACATTTGTGAGAGTTTTGCAATATACTAATATGACGTCAGCCGTCAGCGTACAACCATTGCAAAATGTGGGGGTAGTCGTTGATAAAATCCATAGCTAAAATTTGGCTGACTGTTAGGATTTGAATTAAAGAAGTCATAAACACTGCAAGTTTTTACCCGACTGCGTCAGGAGTGTAATGTTTTTAAAGCGCATGTATTATGTTTGTATGTCCATATGTTACAATTCCTCATCCATTTTTCAGTATATGCAGGCGTCATTTTTTAAAAATAATGTAGTCTTTGACTTTGAGTCAGTAATATTGCTGAGAGTAATTAATATTGCTGAGAGCTATAAGGACGGGCTACAGTACAGTAAATTCAGATTAAATAAAGCTATTTGGTATAAAACAAATATGGTGGTTTGTCAATCAGTAGTGACGTATAACGTCGAAGTATAATGAATGAAATTTTTTCTTTCGCACGAATTAGTAAATTGCGTGAGATTTGACTCGACCCCCCCTTAAACATCTCACGTAATTTATGGACGCCTCCTTACCAATGACGTATTGTGGATGCTTTAATTCTCTGAGAAGAAATTCGTGCTGAAGTCGATGATAAATAATGATTAAGGTTTTTTTTAAATAAAATACAACTGATATATTTGTTTAACAAAATTGTAGTACTAAACTAGCTGCATAATTTTTTTGTACTACAATTTTATTCACCTGAAGGTAAGTGGTTACTGCCGCCCATGGCCCTATAATATACATGGAACAGGAGTCTATCTGAAGTCAATCATACATGCATTGTTGCTGAAGAGAATCGATATGAGCCGGCAACCACACTTTCTCACCGAAAATAAATTTGGTCATGTGCCAAGGTCAAGTGCCACCCTTATATCTGAATGACAGAATTTTATAATTAATAGATTATTAACCATTTACATAATTTTGATAGTCTATAATAGAGCCACATGAATCATCGACACTCTTACTAATATTAGCAAGCAAAAGTTTATAATAATGTTTGTATGTTTGTAAATCTGTATGTTTGTCACGCAAAAACGACTGTAATTTAGCTTACAGATAGTTTATGACTCTGAAGTAAATATTTTTAATTACTATAGTTTTATAAACTTTATTACTTAGTTTTATTTGTGTATATGTAACATACCTACTTAAGTAATTTGTCCTATTTTAATATTATGGCGACGACCCGCGTGGCGGAGCGGTCACCATACCGGTCTGACACGCAGTG
>MOOZ01001613.1:49525-60983 GCA_002930495.1 Cecropterus lyciades | reverse complement strand
TGCCGTGGGCAGACAAAGAAGTTAAACCAATAAGTTACCGTCAAGTTGGTTAAACCCAATTCATAACTTAGTTCAAAGTTTCATTTATACGTGTGCGAAGTGTAACTACATTAGGCAATCCGCACATGAAGCTTCAAGAAAAGGATGTTGCGTGTTTTTTCTAGTGTTAAACATATCACTTCTATGCATGATAAACCACACAACGGTAAAGTCATCAATTTTTAGTTAAATCACATTTTTATCCAATAAAGGTCCTATTTTGATGTATCTAAAACTCATTTTATTTTTTACATGTATGAATAAAAGTTTTTATACACAAGGTTGCAGTTGCATTTTGTTATTCGTATTCTTCTTAAAAACCCTTTAATTTAGTATTCAGTGTAAATAAAATGTTGGTTTGCCATCTTGAATTGAATATTAAAACCCAAAGTGAATACAAGACACCTCAATCGATTGATTGGTTTACAATTCCCTCCTATACTAACGAACTAACAAGGCAGGTTAAATAAAGCTTGTAAAAAAGTGGGAAATTGCAAAAAACGGTTTGACGTTCTTGACTTGCAAAACTTTTGCGAGTGAAACAGATCGATTTAAAGGTTACTCGGCCTATAAAAAGACATTAAAAATAAAATGAAGTGGAAGATAGACAGCGTTTAAAGTAATCTATATGTTTACTTAAAACTGTTTACATAATTCACTTTGAACCTTACTTAAATCGATGCATCTAATTAGGTTTTTTAGCTTTTAGCTGAGTCAAATGAAATTCGTTACAGGTTAAATAAGCTGTATCAGTATAAATCTGAAGGTTGTATAGAAAATCAGAACAAAATAGTGTAACTTCAAATATAAACATAGAGATCAACGTTTTTCGGCCTTTGCCAACCATACTATGATGAAAAATAAAATCCCATTCATCTATATTAATATATCCTCTGTTTCTTTTTCTTTTATAAAACACTTCTTAAATTATTTTCTCATCCACATTTTCTTCCACATGATAGCTGAAATATAGGTGCTACGAGTTTTGGGGAACCTTCACGAGCTTTTTGTTTTCATTAAAAAGTTTATACCAAGATCGTGTTAGGCTCTAGTATAGCTATACTGTGATAAAAGTAACGTGAGAGAGCAATATGCCCTTTTGTGTTTTACCGACCCGCAGTCTTTATGATGTTGGTTTTTTTTTTTAAAGGAAGTCGCTATATATTGTCTGTATCGTACATAGTCTCTTACATTTTTACATTTTACGCAAATAAAAAGTTACCAAAATAGTTATCAAACTTAGTTTTTCACAGTTAATGGTCAAATTTCTAGCTTCAAGATTGCTTACATAAATTTGCCATTACTTTTCATTTAATATATGTATACCAATATTCAATTTACAAACATTTATTATTATATTATAGGAAATGATTGTTTTTTCTTGACGTCATGGACACATTTCTTTTATATTACTTTTTACTTCGGTTTTGCAACAAAGTTTAAAAAATTATCCTTCAAGCCAGATTTTCACTTGCGAAAATGCATATTTGTAAATGTACGAAGGCAAAGCTTAATCTTTGTTAACTTGATAGTTCTCGTAGGATCCAGTTATCCATTATATTAATTTATGTATCGTTTTAATCGTTTTAAGGAGATACAAGGATGTATTATGTATGGTTACTTTCTATACATTGCCTCATGACTAGCATGAAATAATTATATCATAAATAAAGAGATTCCCGAACATCGTGGAAAGCCTTGTTACCTTGTGTAGGTCACGTAAATGCCTATCAGAAAACCTACTTTTTAGTTCAAACTCACGTGTGCAATTATATCTCATAAGTTTTATTGTACGCACTGTATACAATCAGCCTTATTTTAAAATTCAAGATGGAGAACATCACACCTACGAACGCTTTTGAAATGATAAACTTTCAAATTTCAATGAACTGAAAATTACAATAACTTGTAGAATTTAACTATGGAATAATAAATAAGTTTTAACTAGTATTGATTAAATTTAAGTTAAATATGGTAATACATGAGTTACTAGCTGTGATGGATTAGTAGTGAAATTCGGCATCCCATGCTGTTGGTCGAATAAGAAGCAGAGATGGCCGATTCTTAAAACTCAACCTCTCAATCGAGTGTCCGAGATTCAAATCCCAGGCACATACCACAGATTTTTGAAGTGAAACTTCTTTAGAATCGTTATGATTTCAAACCTGATGCAACGGAAAAAACGACAGGTAAGAGACACAAATACAAAAATGTGTAGAATGAAGCCGGTAAAGAATGAGACAGAAATATACACACTATTTTATATTAATAGCATATATATAAAAGCCGGCGTCTACACCCTTCCGCCGAAACGAAGAACTATTTCAAGCTAGAAGTAGAGGCTTTAGTAACTCGTTTGAACCATCTTTTTAACCCTTCAATTCGTTTACATCAAATTTACCCATTCCGACGATGGGCGCATTTTCGTAACAGTTCCGTCTCATTCGGAACAGCTTGCGCCACTGATCCACCCGACCTTGAGTAACTTGTCTTTTTATTACGAGCCGTTATTTTTCCACAGTAAGATGACGTCCGATTTTCAGTCAACTGCCACATGCTAGACTTACCACAGACTTAACTCTGCAGTGCAGACGGGCGGGTTGAACGCTTACGGTACGAGCAGTTATTTTCCACTGTAAGCTATTTTCCGATTTCCAGCCAACTGCCACATGCTAGAATTACCACAGACTCAATTGTACAATGCAGACGAGCGGGACGAACGCTTATGTGGGCTTCAGTTTCATGATCTACTAACGGACAGAATCCATTGCATTTGTACATTTCTAACAAAAAAAGTTTAGTAAATTCTAAAAACGGTCTAAAAATATGATGTGTTAATACACTTTTTTTGTTTTGTAACTATACGCTCAAATAATAATATAATATCATAGAAAAATATTATAAAATTAAATAATACTTTTGATTTTCCGAAAAAATGTTAAATACTAAGTCAAATTTAAATTAGGTTAAGTTCGCTAAGGTAAGGTAAGTTAAGGCATATAATGCTAATTACTTTTCAGTTTTTTTAAGTACATATCTGCCTATGAACCTATGCTGTTTAAAGTCTTCACGGCATTTGTATAATAAAATGCCTTATCATTAACCGTAGGATCTCATATCATTCAACCGTTAGGGACGTCCTACCCTCCAGGTCTCAGCGAAGCATAACGGTTAAATATAAGTGCGGTGGGCTAGAATTTTCGGGCCTCGAGGGTTCCCTCTTTACCCGGGCAATTTTCAAGGAGGTCGAATAGGCCCCGGACCCACAAATACAATGCTATTAAAAACATTGTAATATAATGTACAAATGTTTAGTGGGGAGTTTTAAACGTTGAATAAATAATGTGACTGTGAAAATGAAAAATAAATGTATGTGACTGATCTTACCTGAAGCAAATTTCACTGCAAATGTGCTGAAATTTTCCAAAATTCGCGTATAATTATATACATATATACAAATGACACTAGAAGCCATTTCATGCTCGTGTCGAGCTGTCGGGTAAACATTCAAAACGCAGAGTTTTAAACGCTGTTCTGTTTTGTTTTGCACAGAAAATCGACAAGTTCACGGTATCTACGCGATTAGCGGGTGTTGAGCATAATATGGATAATCTGATTGATATTTTTATTCCATCTACATGTTAGCTGCACTATAAAATAATAAATATCTTTTTTTAACCGAAATGAATTTTATATGATGTTAAAGGTGAGTACTTTCTTTCTCTTTAGTTAGTAGATTACTGAATTGTTACAGTTTAAATGAGTACTTATATTATTTTTTTTTCTAACAAAATCAACCAATAAAAATATTTCAAAGGTTACTTAATTTTTATAAATATAACCTTGTTATCTTTAAGAAGAAGTTTCACTTCAATTTCAATTTAAACTGCAATTTTGTTTGGTATTTCAAATTATATACAAAAATCTTTATGTAAAATATGAAAGTTGAAAAAATGTTTTAGTAACACTATTAAATGAAAGAGAAAGAAATAGTACTACTTTTTTACAGTTTTAAAAACTATTGTATTTCCTTTTCCAAAATGCTATTCTTTTCTAATATAACACGTTCGACAAATTTACGATTTCCTTTACCGGTTCTTTAAACACAAACAAGGCACATAATTACTTTAACTTTCCGTTTCCTATTAAATAAAGTGTTTTAAATTACATTTGATAAAAATAAGTACCGATTCTACCCAGTTACAAGGCAGGTCCCTGCAATTCTTTCGTCGTCCATTGACCGTGGAGAATCGTTTTACAAACAGTATAAATAAAACTACTTAAAGCAATGCAAACAGTTGGTCTCGCGCGGCCGTGGTAGTTGCCTGTCGGTCTGTCTCACATTCGATATATATTATGAACATTTGCTACTAACATGACACCGTTAACAGTATTCGTACTATTATTCGTGTGTTATTGCGATTCCCTGAGCATAAGAACGGTTCGTGACAAAAAAGTGACAAATGATGCGAAGGATGCAACAGGAAACTTTTACCCGGATTGGGTGCCGTTCAAGAATAAACATGGTGATGAATTAGGAGAGTTCAAGCCGGTACCCAAAGCTAAACCGAAGAAACGATTAGCTCTGCCCGTTAACTTCGTTATGCGATCAATCGCTGAGCCCTCTGGTGATGACTATTTCGACAAGGGACAAGGTGACAGCGATAATGAAGATTATTATGAGAAAAAAGAATGGTCAGATCTAAACAGAAACGCGAAACAAGTTGATCCAGATAAGGCGATTAATATTACTACCGCCGATACATCGGACATTGAAGGTATTGTTAATATCATCACTAAACCCGAAACAAACCCTATTATTGATTTAATTCAGAGTAAAAACGAAACAAAAAGTGATAACGTACCCGAACCGGAGGTAGAGGAGAAGAAAGCAGAAATAAAAGAAGAACCTCCAAAGGCAGAGGAAGAGAAACAAGAAACAGAAGATAATGATACAATAACGATAAGTGATAACATAAAAGAAGACAAACAAGAGGAAAAAGAAGAAGAAAAACAAGAAAGGGATTCTGGTGAAGAAGATGATGAAGAAGAAAGTAAATCGAATAAAAATAAAGATGAGCCTAAACCAAAAGAAAATAAGGAAAGTGAAGAAGAACCAGATGAAGAAGATGAAGAGGATAAACAAAAATCGCAACTAGAAGAACAAGAAAAGAAGGAAAATGAAGAGAAAAAAGCTAAGATACTTAGCAGTGTTGATGAACTCAAAGAACGTCATGCTGAAGAACAAAGAGCAATAAATGAACGAGTGAAAGAAGAAGAAGAGCATGAAAGAGAAAATGGTAGGACATCCAAGGAATTCTCAGATATTTACAATGAAACACCATCTAAATGGAGGAAACCATCAGATTATGATGAATACGATGAAGATATTTCCTCATTGGAGGATAAATATAAAATAATATCTGAAAAATCCACGACAACTACTCCAAAACCTACCAAGAAGAATAAGAAAAACAAAGTAATAACTGGAAAGTTATCAGTATTCAAAAATCCACAAGTGTACGTAGCTTACGATGAGGACAGTAGCGAAGAGACTACAAGCGAACCAAAAACAACGATAAAATCAGAATCGTCAGATAAGTTGAAGTCTCATGACTCAGATGAAGAATCTGAGGACGAAGGAAGTGTCCGCATATCATTAGTACCTGAAGACAATGATGGTAAAAGCGATGAACCAACTCTTTTCTATCCTAAGAAGAAAGGAAAGAAAACTCACAAGGTTAAGTCTACAACGGAACCAACAGACTCTTTCGTAGCAGAAAGTGCGGCTGAAGATCAGAAAACTCATTCTACTGTGGTTACTCCAGGGAATATTGCAACATTGACGACTATTATATCACCTTCTGCGGTGGATATTGTTTCTTCAGCATCTAATACAGCACCTTCAGGATCTGACACGGCTCCATCTGCATCCGACGCAAAATCTGCTACTGATTCTCAACACACATCCACTGACAAGAAAGAAGAAAAGAAGAATGAAAACTTCGATTTTGAAAGAGGTTAGTTCAAAAAATTACTATCTTTAATAACTTAATTCTCTAAACGTACACCATAAAGACCATGTCCATTTTTGTACAAGCGTAAACTCGTATAACGATAACGTTTGGAAATAAATAAGTCAAAATTATTTTGCAAATTAATTACTTATCATTACTTAAATATTTTGCAATAATATTACGTATAAAGCGTATTAAACGCTTTATGCGTATATGAATGTCCCTTTAACGCGACTAAGACTAATTCTAATATATTTTTCTTAAAACCAATAATTTAAGAATTTGTAACAAATATTTTTAATATGATTAGTACTTAAAACAAAGTAAGATGTTTATGTGAAGGGTTAGAATATTTCTTCTCTTAGTAGATTTATCACTCTTATAGATTTTTTTAATCTTAGTATACTTATTCAAAATTATTAAAGTAATATTAGCTTATTTCCGCGTCTCCGCCCGCTTCAGTTACGTTTTCTACGCTAATGATTATCTCTTGTGTTAATCCAGGTCATAAACTATCTGTGTGCCAAATCTGAAATCTTTTGTTTTACGTGAAAGAGAAACCACACAATACATGGTCACCAACTTTCGCAATTATAATTTTAATTAGATTTTTAGACGATATTTAAAACATCCTCTCTGAAACATTGCAAGTGTAAATGGAAGGAAAGAGCACTTTTTAACAGATAACTGCGAACTATGACAAAATACATACATACATTAAAAATACACATATTACAAAACTATATTTCCTTGTCTGGCAGGTTTAGATATCTCCACTCTGTTTTTATTATTCGCTACACAGTTACAGTTCTAGCCGCAATATTCCCGAAACTAAGTATTTCTTTTCAATTTGCTTAAAACACTCTCTCGGAATTACAGCTGCCTTCCATTTCTCAAATATTGGACCTTTCCGGTTTTACTCCACTATTCGGACGTTTTTTTCGACTCCATGTGACAAACTTGTAATTTTATTTGCATTTCGTGAATTTCTTGTCAGCTGCAGCAGCAGAGGGATTCCATAATGTTGTTAAAAGTATGTAAATTTGATCTATTATTTCTTATTTTGGAAAAGAAAACCACATCCTGCAGTGGGATAGATTGGTGAAAATGAATTCGTCGGCAATTATGTATTTATAATTCCTTTGGCTAATTATGAATCCGCAGCACAGAGACCTTCAAATAAAAGTCTTATCATGATTCTGATAACAAATGACTATGGATGGTAGTGATCACCAATATTGGTGATTGAAGGGCCAAAAGCTGAAATTCCAAAATTATTGATTGTACCACACCGTTGCATTTTATTTTTATAAGTTTGAAGTAGCAAGTGAGTATGCGATCCATTTGATGATAAGAGGTCACTGCCACCATGTACACCTAGAAGCAACTTCATTTAGAACAAGGGTTCTATCAGAAGTCAATTACAGATGCATTGCTACTTCTGAGGACTAAGATGATCATCTTATGAAAGTGAGATGCTTATATTACAGCCACACTTTCTTTTTAAAAATATAATTATACTCCCTTACTTCAAATTAATTTGACAGTCTTGAGTACTCCTTACTATACCTAAAGTATAGATCCAAAGTAATATTCCCCAGTGAATATTCAGATTAAAAAGTGCAAGAGTATTGGACCAAATATCGATCCCTGAGAAGTGCCTCTCGCTAGCGTTATTGCATCCGAACTTTATCTCCATTATTACATTTCTAAGTGACTGTTAGCGATGTAGACTCGTAAATGTAAAAAAATATATTCAGTGTTAGGAGATTCAATAAAATACCACTATACTGACAAGGTGTACATTTACCGCGACTTGAAAGATTATTGATAGTTAAATTGCATTAAAATCTAGTGATACTCGGCTTATTGAAATATTAGAGGTTGAATTAATCTTGATTGGAAATGGCAGCCTTTTTAGATGGTATAACCATTTGAATTTGGTTTCGGGGCAATACCATACCTATGTCTTATAAAAGCAGTGTTATGCGGTGCTGTATTCTTATCTTAATGATGTGATTAGGGACACATAATCATCCAAAGTGTGGGTACGCTTACATGATTATGTGTCCCTAGTCCTTAGACTTCGGCAACGCCTTTGTGGTCAACCTCAGGTAAGACTTTGATTTTATCTGAGATTGATTACGATGTTCTTGGGCGGCAAAGGCCACTTATTATCAATTGGACTACATTGCTACTTCCATATTATAATAAATAAAAATAGTTTATTATTATTTTCCACAACGTCTTGCGAAATAGTGTAACTCCTTAGCTAACTTATTCTTGAAATAGAGGATTTTAATTATATCTCCTGTCGTTCGTTATGGCGAAGGTTTTAAAGAAAGCCATCCAAATAATTCTTTAAGTAGATTTTGAAATCCGTATTTGAATTGAAGATCGTATTCAAAGTTTCATTTACTTGTAATTTAATAATTCCGAGTTAAAACACCTGTTAGACAATATCTACCCTTGCGTTAACAAAAATATTGTGTACATCGAATCTAGTACCTCACACTTCTTCCATTACATAAAAATCTTATATATATGTATTAAAGGGTATTAGACACGGGAAGAGTTTTTTACAAATTTAGGGTAACAAATGATGATTGACCACCGATAGTCATAATTACAAGATCTATAAAAAGAAAAAAAACAATGTTGTATGTGAAGCCCCCGTTAAATATTTATTTTGTTTTGTTTTTAGTATTTTGATTATAGCGGCAATAGAAATACATAATCAGTGTAAATTTCAACTGTCTAGCTACCACGGTTCATGAGCATACAGCCTGGTGACAGACAGACAGACAGACAGACAGACAGACAGACAGACAGAGAGACAGAGTCTTAGTAATAGGGTCACGTTTTTACCCTTTGGGTACGGAACCCTATAAAAAGGCTCAAATTTATTTCTATTTCATTAAAACTAGTAACTAACGGTGTGATTAAGTTTAGGAGGCACAAAAGCAAAAAAGCCAATGATTTATTTTCGGGCGTGTTTAATAAATCTCGTTACTCTGAAAATGAGACCAATTATCCTGCTTCTTCCCTTTGAATTTCCCCTTCGCCGAAGATTAAATGGTAATGCAGTGATTAATTTTACAAGACAGCAGATTGAAATTGAATTTTATTCGTTAGTCAAGCTTCTTTCAATTCGCGTGTTCACCCGTTCACGTTAACTTTTTATTTAAGGAATGTTTAGTTGTAATCTAGGCAAATATCTACATGAACTTCGATTTCTGACTTGGGTGTGGCCGTCTTTATTTATGCCCATATAATCCTACATCGCTTCGTTCATTTGATTGTGACAAATCAGAAAAATATACTTCTTTCAAGAGAGCCATATAAATAAAATAAAAATAATCAATAACTTCACAACCATTATAAAATTTCTAAAGAGTACGTACATCTAATAAACTATCGTTATTAGTAAATGACTATGCTTTTATGAAAAAAAAAATGTACCATAAAAAATCGACATGCCTCAGACATAGGTCAAAATCTACATTATTTCATTTTTTTTAACAATGACAAGTTTTGACTAATTAACCTGATACAAAATTAAATATAATTTTCATACCAAATTTTCATTTATTGTGATATGTTATATTCCTATGAAATGCAATATAAAAAGATTAGAGCACACTCTATGTTTTTCCAATTGTGGGGAAAGACCTGCGTCCAACAAGTCATAAAAAGGGTTGTAGCCACCACAGCATGCTACCAAAGGGCATAGATAGAAAACAGGCAGACAAAAAACATTACCTAATCGAATAATTCGATTTGGTAAATGTCAGTTTTTTGTTTACAATATCAATGCAGTTTATATCACTTGCACAAATCAGATTAAAACGTGCCTAAAAGTTGGGTACATTTCACAACCTTGCAACACTGAACTCTCACAGGCCTACTTGAAATCAGTGTTGCAATTCGTGAATTAAGAGAGTGTGAAGGTTATTCAATGTTGACGGTTTATCTTCTTGCGATGTAGAAGGTTTGAAAATTATTGCTAACCACGAAGGGTTTTTGTTAGAATCTTTTGTGGCTCGCCACCGGTGGTACCATCGCTTACATTTGACTTACCTTTAGTTCTATTGTGTTTTGTTTAAAGCGTATGGCAAGTAGTAGATATACTTTAGAAGTTACGACTAGTCTTTTTGGATGACGGATATCCGCGCAATAATAATTTTGCACCATGGTAGAACTGTTTGTGGTTCGACTCCGGAAGCACAACCGCCACACCTATTTCTGCCTAATAACAGCAGTGTTATATGCTATTGTGTTCTGGTCTGAAGGGTGTGGTAAGGGAGACATACTTTTCCGAGGCATTCCATCTTTGTCCTCAGGGGTAGCAATGCATCTGTGGCTGACGTAGGTGAGATTAGATCTTACCTAGTGTTGATTACAGATGTCTTTGGGCGGCAGTAGCCATTACCATTACCATCAGGTGGGCTGCATGCTCGTTTGCTACTATCTATATTATATAAAAAAACAGTCTGGCTTGATAAGGTTACTGTCTCGTATTTGTAACGTGAAACAGTTCAAGCGATTCGTTAAAACGGTATGAATGCCGACTGACTTAAATTCGACGCGCATATTAATCCTCATGGGTGGCAACGCATCTATAATTGACTTCAGGCAGAAACCCTGTACCATGTAGATATGTTGTTAAGATGTCCATGGATTACCACATATCATCAGGCTGACTTACTTTGTTTGATAGTATAAATATATAAAAAACGGGAGTAATAAAATGTATAGTTTCCAGCTGGATGTGACTAGGTTGCTATAAACGGCAAGTAGAACTTAGGTAGAATAAATATGGGGTAATGATTCATTTATTACTCCTCAGAATTCTTTTTCTAAAAGATCTCGGTAGACTTTGGTACATAACATATAATGCCAGTAACCGTAATCTATTGATACTCCATCATTATCCTAGATCAAGATATTCCTAGATCTTACCGTACTCTTATGATATATTTTAAGAGAAAAAAGAAAGAAAGAGAACAGTAGTATTATTCCAAGCTACACAAAACACACCATAAGCTTGTAGCTTAAAATAAAACCCAATCATGTAAATATTGCTTTAGTAAAACCAGTGGGTGGCATAATGGTTTGCGTGGGCTGAAACGCGGTTATCTCGAGACATTTTGCAAAAGTGTAGATGCAATAAATTTGTTGCAGATAAAAATAAAGGCAAGGGCGTATCTACTAAGTTATTACTAGAGTAGTATCTAGACCATAGTTTATTATTTTAGTACATTATTATCTAATAGTTCTTCTCATCGTGTGTAAAAAATTTACGTTATTTTAAAAATTTAATAATTCTTGATGTAATACAGAGATTTTAATAAAATCAAGGCTAAAAGTAGAGCTGTTGTAGCCAAATGGTTGAAACTCGG
>MOOZ01001613.1:19781-29908 GCA_002930495.1 Cecropterus lyciades | reverse complement strand
CATTTGCATGCCATATTGTAAATGGCTAATTGTGAGATGTCAAATATTTAAATTAAGATCCTATTGTATACCGCAATTATTGCAAATAAAATTGATTCATTCATTCATTCTTATAAATAAAAAAGATGTACATTGTAGAATAATTAAAAGATAATTTAACATATTATTATATAATCAGAACATTTAATATTTCTAACGTTGTAACATTTTAATTATTAAATCTAGATATAGTCTCCACAGCCTTGGATGGTACATTAATTAGTATTTATAGTTCTCTTAATTAACTATACTGGTGTTTTAAATAATTTCGTCGATTTTAAAACTAATAACACCAGCCCACCCCCACAAGAACATAGTTAGACCCTCCGTTCTGTATGAAGTTGCTTATGCATAGATGGTAGTGACTGCATGAAAAAAAATAGACATCACGGGACTCCTGGCAGATGAGAAACATCGTGTTCGTACAAGTAATATGCCTAAAAGACAAGATTGCAACAAGAACTAGAAATATAGCATAACGCCATATACGAACAGTACTCTGCACTAACTAGAACTAACACCGCAGCTCGCTTAGTTTCGATACGAAAATTATAACTTAGTTATAATTTTAGTTACTCGCTTAGTTCCGAAATTTTATAACAGATGGCGCTATAATAGTACGGTGTGGCGATCGCCACGCCAACAATCAGTTTCGTGCGCCTATAGATGTTTTACATCAATAAGGTTGATAGCTTGTCCGTTAGATTTGTTATAACAAAAGTAGCAAACCCGCATGCAATCTATCTGATGGTTAGTGGCCACTCTCGCCCATGGACATCTGTAATCAACTGCATACATATAAGATCTGACTGTTATCTGAGGTTGGCCACAGATGCATTAATACGCATGAGGAATATGTTGGAACGCCTCGGATAAGGATGTTTCCCTTACCACCCTTCAGACCAGAACAAAAACTAAGACTTAACACTGCTGTTATTAGGTGAATAAGAGTGACGGCAGTGCCGTAGGAGTCGAACCACCAAGTTATCTACCACCTTCAAGATTACTTTAATGTTATAGTAAAAATAATAATAAAATGGAAAATCACATGATTTTAGACTAATATTATCGCAAAATAGATACATTTTCATATGTTATTGGTACTCACGATGTGTTGTGTGCCTTGGCCATGATTCAAAAACCACATATCGTGAGTACACATAAGTACGAGTCGGACTCACGCACTAAGGGTTACGTAGCATTATTCATAAAAAACGCAAAAAAATACGAATAATTGATTTATTGATTTTCTTTCCTTTTTTATTTATTTATTTTATTATTTTAAAAGTGAATTCATAACTAAATATTCTGTGAATATTTCAGCGTCTATCTGTTGCGGTTATTAACATCGAGCAATAAAATATTTTTTGTTGTATGGGAGCCGCATTTAAATTCAGTTTTTAGTATTTGACGGCCAGACGAACAGACGGAGTCTTATAAATAGGGTCCCATTACCCTTTACCAATTACCCTTCGGCTACGGAATCCTATAAACATCGACAAGTATTAGTATAGTATAGATTTTTCTTTGAGCTCGAATAGCTAATGACGAAATAAACTGGTGAAAATTATGACCACCGACACGTGTGTTTACATTGCCTCAGTGAATCGAGACAATTATTAAACATGTATTGTTTTGTGCCAGTTCGACAATGTCTTTGCTTACCTTATTATCTAAACCGATGTTTTCATAACATTCATCCTAAACAATGGAATTATGACTCGAATCATCTGTAAGGTTATACCTACTATACCCTTAGTTAGATCTTGTTTCCTAAAAACAATAATTGTTTATGTTTTTTCCCATACATTGTAATGGGCATGCATTGCAATGCTAGGGCTTCGTTTTCGGCCATACCTTGCAATTGTGGCAGTAGGTATTGTGATTCTCAGTGCGTTATCAACCCCAGATAAAATTAGACTGAGAACTAAGTCGGAACGCCTCGGATAATATGTCCCTTTCTATACCAGAGCAGAACACAGCAGCGTTATCGCTGTTGTCATAAGGCAAAAATAAGCCACATCTTCAGAAAATAAACGCTTTCTACACTCATAGCCCCACAGTAGGATTTTCTCCTGCGTCGTGGGTGCCATGGACACACAAAGACGGATACACAAACACCCAGACCCAGAACAGAAATCTAAATTCATCATTCAGATTTCTGTCTGCCCGGGGATCGAACCCGGGACCCACTGCGTGTCAGACCGGTATAATGACCGCTCCGCCACGTGGGTCGTCAAATACAAACAGAGCGTGAAGTTATATCTATAGCCTACTTCAGTAAATCAAGGACTATTCAACACAAAAATAAATTCACAATTTTGGATCAAATTGTGAAATTAATTTTTATATATTATTTATTATTTCATTATAGCTTCTGAGATAAGGGCATCTAAATAAACAAACAAACGCTGTCCGAATAAGCAAAAGTTTCGCCGTGACCACGATCCATGTAACTGGGTCGAAATATCGGCAAAAATAAATTAAAAACCACATATCGTGAGTACCCGTAACATATTAAAATGTATCAATTCCACGATAACATTAGTCTAAAATCATAAGAAAACAAACAAACTTCTCAGCTTTATTATATTATAATAATTATTAATAATAATGGGAGTATAAGTTTGGTCTTTGACTTCAAAACTGACATTAATCACTATAGGGTCGGCAGTTATGACGTCATAATACACAGTTATAGTACAAAATGTTACAGGAAGCTGTGTTATTAATCTTAAGAATGTACACAACATGTTTATAGGAAATGAAAATAGTAGGGATGGTTCTAATATCTATAATACGTTACTCAAAGATAAATACACGTATTAAAGTTGAATAATATTACGATATGTCTCGGATTTATCTTAAGAAGCATTTTATACCAAGGATTTATTGAGTAAATGATATATTCAATACTAATATATTATTTTTTTAATATTATTTTATTCAATGACTTATAATTTTTAAGTGAATTTCGGCAATATTTGAACCTTTTAAAAAAACTCTGAAACCTACGTACAATTATTCTCTTAATAAGAATCAAAATCACTTATCATCATTATCATTACATTACATAGTATAAAACAAAGTCGCTTTCTCTGTCCCTATATCCCTTTGTATGCTTAAATCTTTAAAACTACGCAAATGATCTTGATGCGGTTTTTTTTAAAAGATAGACTGATTGAAGAGGAAGGTTTATATGTATAATAATATCCATTAAATAGTGGAGAAATACTGTTATTTTTAAGGTTTCTAATGTGATCTCGTCAATAATTACATTTTTTCCGCTTACATTGCAAACGCAGGCTGAACCCTATGAGATTTATCAAAATGATGTACTAAGTATTGTACACATTGAAAAGGTATACAGAAAACTCCGCGATGGTATATGTCTATCTCTTATGGATATACCACAATAACATTTTTTGTCATTTACGTTTTACGGCAAATAATGGCTAATAATAGATTATTAAACGTATAAAGTTTCGGTTAATGTATGTCACGTTACATTTCTTTTAAACGCGGGTGAAACCGCGGGCTCAGCTAGTCAGTTTATAAACAAAACGGCATAGTAAAAGTCCCTAACCGACCTAATTGGATTACAATTAAAAGAAAGATTTTTTTAGTTTCACGGTTCAAAGGTCTAAGTGAACTTAGGTACCAAGTTATCAGCAATATAGTCAAGTCTTAACTGAGTTATCAGCTTCTCTGGTTCTTCTTCATTTTAAATTGTTTAAATTAATTCTATAAGTTAGGAGTTTTTAGTCCTTTGGCGGTACCGCGAGAAATCACTTGGGAGTCGTTTGCAGAACTGTCGAATTATCTCGAATATCGAATAATTTTTTAAATGTTTGTTTAAAAAAATATATGAAATATTAGTTTTTAAATTTATTAAAAGAACGCATCTTAATAAATGTTATCGAAAAATACTTTAAAATGTGTTTCTTTCTAAAAATACTTGATTTTTATTGCAGACACAAAAAATAATTTTATTATTATAATTGTCAAGTAATCTTTATGAATAAAAATGTTATTTTTTCTATATAATATCCCTTATTATGTACATGCACGAACGAACTTTTTATTTAAATATTTTTCCGATTTAAGTCTTTTCCCATCTTTTTTCTGTTAATATCTAGCTAGCGCAGTAGCCATAATTTAAAATGAATTTTGGCGTTTTTTCCTCCCTCCATAGTTAATGACTAAAATGCCGTCACGGGACGCCTCAAAGATGTAAAACATTGTGTTCGTACAAATAATATGCATAAAAGACAAGATTGCGACAGGAACTAAATATATAGTAAAATACGCCATCTACGAACAGTATCCACGCTAAGTCGAACTAACATTGCAGCCCGCTTAATTTTATTTGAAACTTAATAGTTCCGAAAATGTATAACAGATGGCGCTAAAATAAAAATACGGTGTGGCGACCACCACGCCAACAATCAGGTTTACCTGTCCCTATAGATGTTTCGCATCAAAGGGATTTTATTATTAATTTTTTTGTCAAGCAATACTTATTTATAAAAAATGATATTTTTTTAACAATATCCCTTATAATGAACATGTACGAACGAACTTTTTATTTAAATATTTTTTTCGACTTAAGTCTTTTCCTCTTTCCTCTGCTAATGGCTAGCTAACGCGGTAGCTATAATTTTATAATGATTTCGTCGTTTCTCTTTCCTTCATAATTAATGACAAATAAAAATGTATAATTGATTATGAAAGCAGAAACGATAAACTTAACTGCATCTTCAGGGGGTTAACGTTTAAAAAATATGTGAGGAAAGTTTGCAGTGAGAACTCATAGTAACGCCTTAAAGTTCTCAAGTCAATTATACTTTCGCACGATTGTACCGAGTTCGGCGAGAACCCGTAGTAATTTTAATTATTTAAATTAAACACGTACTCAACAATGCGTAGTGAAATCATGACGATCTCGTTTCAATAATTTGAATGTCTGCGTAGATTTTATATAGCTCCATATCGTCCTTACTACATACTTAGGTGTTACAAGTAACCAGTGTCCAAAACGACCACGGATTTGCATATGACAAATGGTAGAAACAGTGTTCGACCGGGGAGGTACCGCCACACCTATTTCTGACGTGAAACTGTTCCTGCGTTTCAGTGAAGGGTGGTTGCCGGCTCACTTTCATATGAGGCGACCTTCTTAGTCCTCGGGATTAGCAACGCATCTGCGATTGACGCATCTCGTTTGCTACTAAAATCTTATAAAAATAAAAAAAAAATTGTTAAATATGGTTGTAAACAAACACATAAACGTGCAATGTACATGGCAATGCATTGACGAATACGGAAACGGTAATCGTTGTGACGAAACACAATAAACTCGTCCTAAGGGTCTACTCGTTCATTTCACTGTCTCGTTATTTTTGTAAACCGTATAAAAATGCGTTTGATAGTTTTCGAGTTTATCACTTTCAGACAGAAAGAAGCGGCCGGGACTTCTTTTTATAATATTTATAAATATTCATAGATTAATAGTTATCGTTAGTGTCCGACCGAAACTGGTATTTACGACCGAAACTGAACCTATCTTACAAGGATCATGTTTTAAGGGAAAATAAAGGAAATGTTATTAAAATCAGTCAGTCTTATTTTTTTTTTATCTTTATATCACAGCTATCCAGTTTTCGACATTTTTACTTTAGCTGTGATTTAAAGATAAATAAAAATATAATTGATTGTAATCAACATAACGACCCCTCATTTAAGAAAAAAATAATTGCGTCTTAAAACTGCTTACAAAAGGTAAGGTATTTATTTGAGTAGGTAAATTCTTCTTTTGAATATTATTCACGGTGTTTTCATAATAATCTATACTATTAATATTATAAAGCTGTAGAGTTTGTTTGTTTGTTTGAACGCGCTGATCTCAGGAACTACTGGTCCGATTTGAAAAATTCTTTCGGTGTTAGATAGCCCATTTATCGAGGCTATTGGCTATATATCATTAAGCTAAGACCAACAATGAAAAATGTTTCAAAAGCGGGAGATTTTTTCTAATGAGAGCTTCCGCTGCATGCGCTGCGTTTTTGCTTTATATGGCAAAACAACGTTTGCCGGGTCAGCTAGTAAACATATAATTCTTATTTAAGTTGAATTCAACGCGCCGAACATGACCGATCACAGCGCGCGAACTCCCAAATGCAGTTTCGGTCGTAGATTCTGTACGTTTGCCATACCAATAACAAACATTATGAAAATTTAAGTATGTTTATCTATTATGGTTCTAATTCTGTTTACTTTACATTGTTTGACGACCCGCGTGGTGGAGTGGTCACCATACCGGTCTGACACTCAATGGGTCCCGGGTTCGATCCCCGGCCAGACAGAAATCTGAATGATGAGTTTAGATTTCAGTTCTGGGTTTGTGTGTTTGTGTATTCGTCTTTGTGTGTCCATGGCACCCACGACACAGGAGAAAATCCTAGTGTAGTCCTATGAGTGTAGAAAGTGTGTGTGTATTGTTTCGTAATTTAATATTTGTTGTCATAACGACTATAATAATACCTACACATTCTGTAAAAAATGAAGTGCTATTACGTTTCAAAAGATAGAGCCCTGTGAGTGTAAAGGATGGAGAGATAGCATAGGCTTAGTAATAAGGCTCCGTCTTTATCATGGGTATGGAACTCTAAAAAATTACATTGTCATAAGAAATCTCTACAATAACTTTTTCAGTAATAAGTAAGTAAGTATCTCTACAATCCAGTAAGGAGTGTGCGAATATCGTTCGAATCGAATCGAATCGATTATTAATGTTCGATTCGAAACTCAAATCGAATAATTCGAAGTTACGAAGTATTCGAAATTCGACGAATAATTCGATAACTATCGAATAATTCGAATAAGTTTGAATAATTTGAAAAAGTTCGAATAATTCAAACAATTCGTGAATTATTGAAATATCATTAGATCTCGTTCACTGGTCGAATCAGTGAATAGAATACCTACGCGTATACGCGTGAATATATTCACTTAGTTGGTAGAATATACTCACGTTGGTTGACTTAGTGAAATTCGACTGATTATTTTTAAAGAGAAAAATCTCGAAAATTTGCAAACAATAAAATAATTCGCGACTAACTAACTAAATGGAACTATTTGAAATTCTTCGAATTATTCGTAATTTTTCGAATTTAGTATTTGAAATCGTTTCGAATAATCGGAAACTTCCGAATAATTCGTAAGTTCGAATTATTCGCACACCCCTAATAAATACTTTATAAAACCGTATTTCGTGAGTAACATACAAGATATAATTCTACCATTTTATATTACATTTGGTACAAATTTACCTAAATATTCATATTTAAGTTTTTTATACATACCTTATTTCAGCTTGAAATATTCATCCATTTTATACTTACAACTATTCCCCGAAAGACTATAAAGTTAACAATTTTTTTATCTTTATCTTGAGGCGCAGAAAAATAAGCCAGAATTTTAGCCTAAAAATTCAACCTTTTCTTTTTTCTCAAACGTTTTCAAACTACGATAAAGTCGCCAGGTAATCAAATTTTACTTTTTAGGGATCCGTACCCAACTTACGCCAATATAACCCTATTATAAAGGCTTTGCTGTTTGTCTGTCCGTCGCGGATTTATTAATGTAAGTTGGAGTGTCTAATATATTTATAAACTCACTGGCGGACCCGACAGTCGTTGTCCTGCATGATATTTGTTATATGCGGTGTTGTTTTGGAATCTCTGTAGTATTTCAATGTCGGGGTGGGACGATCCCACAATTGGATCTCATACGTCCAGGTGGACTTTAAGCTTTAGTATAGAGAAGGCTTACAAAACTATAAAAATGTTAAATTAAATTGAACCGATTTGTGTATCTAAACCATTCTCGGACCCACCTAAAGACACACAAAAACTTCATTTACATCTGTCCAGCCGTTTAAGAGGAGTTTAATGACGTAATGACACACGTACAGTATAGTACAGTACATTACACATACGTATAAAGATATAAAACAAGTAACATTATTAGATAGATAATCATAGATAATATCTATCTATCTATCTTATCTATATATCTATCTATCTATCTACATTATTAAAAATATTAAAATAAACATTTTCCGAACGCTTCCAAACGATTGATTCCCATCAGTTTCAGCTCATTATTTTAAACAGATGGCTCTTTGGTTCAATAATCATATATTTGATTTAACTGTACCATTACAAAAATGTATATTGCAACTCTTTATACAACTATTTGACGCAAACTCCTAAAAAGTTTAATTTAATAAATCATTGTAAAAACAAGATATGCGATTGCAAATTTCAACTTTAGTCGGGTTTTGCGTTGTCATAAAAATTATAATTTTTAATGTTTTACTATGACTGCTATATGAACAAAAAATAATAATAAATAAGCTAATACATAAAAGAGGTATTTTTCGGGTGTTTTGCGCTGTTTCAATTCCTGTTAAAATAGCAATACAGAACGTCTAAACAACTAGTGACGGAACCATTCGTGGGAGATTCGCGCTTCGCCGATTTTTACCTATTATAACAATAATAGAATCGTTTTTGTAATAAACGTCAAAAATTACTGCCAATTGGGCATATGCTTAATCCCCTTAATTGGTCTAACGCGAATATTTAGAAAGTTCACATTATTGACTAACCGCTTCAAATTCGGTAAATATTTACTACATACTAGCTTATTCCCGCACTCCGGCCCTTGCGATGCATTTACCGCTGTAATGAGTATACTATGTGTTAATCCAAGTTATAAAATATACATATGTATGCCAAATTTCAGCAAAATCCGCCCACTAGTTTTGGCGTCAAAGAATAACAAACAACATACATTCTCACAAACTTTCGTATGTATAATATTAGTAAGATTTGATAACTACCAGGAGTGGCTTTACATGCCTTCCGAGACATGAGAGTGCACATACATAGAATATAAACATGATCTTTACAATTCTGTTCTATGATCATAATTTTTGCCAAGACCCTTCCAAGTTACATCGTCCTAATCTATCTAAGTATTCGTACCATTAGAATTTCACGTAAAGCCATTTTGTGACTTTTCTTTCGGTTATTTACAGATGTAAATTCTGATGAGTTGAGTTTTTCTATTTATGAGGTCACCACTCGACTGAATTATTCATGTATAAGTGTACCCAGTAATTTCTCTTTTTTAATTTTACGACTATTTGTTTTTACTTATGATATAATTTTAATTACAAAAAAAAATGCAGCAAGTCAATATTCAGTCCATTATTACAAAAAAATAAAGTGAAATATCTTATTCTAGGGCATCCACAAGGAGTCAAGGAAGGCGAAGGGCCACCATGAGAAGGAAGACCACCTCGGCAAGTACTCTGACCACGGGGGCATCGACAAGCACCACCACGACGAGAGTGGTCACTACGGTGCCCACCACCACGAGGAACATGGCAAGAAACACGCTAAGGTACGATTTTTTTAACATCATTCATACCGTTAACCCATTATTGTCCCACTGTTGGACACGGGTCTTCTTTCAGATTACGAGAGTTTTAAGCCATAGTCGACCGCGCTGGCCAAGTGCAAATTGGTAGACTTCACATACCTTTGAGAACTTTTTAAAGAACTCTCAGGTGTGTAGGTTTTCTCACAATGTTTTCCTACGCCGTAAAGCAGTGATAGTTAACTTCTAATACGCACATAATCAGTACCTGGGATTCGAACCTCCGACCCTCGATTGACAGGCCGAGTTTCAACCATTCGGCTATAACTTCTCAACATCTTTCATACTCTGATGGAAGTATCTACTCGTATGAATAACAATCGTTCAGGGTTACTTTCATTCCATTTCAAAATGAAAGGAGAAGGAATGGAAAGGTTTTCGGCCATAGTCCACATTGTTGGTCAAGAATCCTTTTTGATATAACTCCCAGCCATGTAGTTTTTATACGATCTTTTTTTCTTGACCCTGAAATAGTATCTGGAAGGTGGTAGATTGCCACTATTGCTCGTTTACTGCAGGATAAATATACACAAGATTTCGAAAATCAGGTACACAAGGTTTTCAAACCTCAGACGCCA
>MOOZ01001609.1:66074-84811 GCA_002930495.1 Cecropterus lyciades | reverse complement strand
TACCCACCTTCCATTCATAAATCTATGATCTTTTATAGGTAGTGGAACCAATGTAGTTCGACTTGGGAGGTACCACCGCCTTACCTAATTCTAGCGTGAAGCAGTTCCTGCGTTTCGATGGAAGGGTGTGGTTGCGGGCTCTCATATACATATGAGGCGACCATTTTAGTCCTCAGAAGTAGCAACGCATCTGTGACCGATTTCGTATAGAACCCTTAGTCTATATAAAGTTGCTTAAAGATGTCCGTGGGCGGCAGTGGCTACTTACCATCAGATGGATTGCGTGTTCGTTTGCTACTTAAATGTGATAATAAAATTAAGAGTTTTACATAGGTCTCTCTGTGGTTATAAATGTTCTAAGATAGCAGCAGAAAAGATGGCCGCGAATTAATGAAGTTTGGTTTAAAGGCGCTAAAGGCAAAATCGTAAAAACATTTTAAATAATAATAAGATAACAGCAAAATAAATGTTAAAACCATTTAGTTATAAGGCGCAAATATGCGTAATAGTCGTATTGCTGTGGTGGTGCTGTTATTGTACAAATTAATCAACAGTACTTTAGAAAAAGTTAAACATTGAAACTTTAAAAATCGTTGGTATAAAAATGGTATACGTCAATTAAATCACATGGAATTCGTAATTTGAATTATTCGTAACAAAAGACGGTATCGTAAAATATTGTGCCATTTGTCGCAAGCATGTCGCAACTAGATAAAGATATTAACAAGTAAGTAACAATATTCTCTGAATAGCTCTTTGTGTGTTGCATTGCATATGCGTCGGAAAGAAGCTAACGCAATCTCTGTGTGTTTGTAAACATTGGTATACAATGGTTCACAGTTGTCGGTGACCGTATGCAGATAAAATAATAGACCATAGAAATATAAAAATAGGTCTTTTTATGTCGGATTTCTTTATTTGTCAGGTGGTAGAACGAGTAGTTCGACAGACAGAGTAGTTCGGAGGTACCACGTCCACACCTTTTTCTTAAACCTTGTTGTTGCCCGCTCATTGATATATGAGGCGAGAACTTTGGTCTTCGAGAAGAGCAACGCATCTGTGAGCGACTTCAGATAAGACTCCTATTTTAACTAACAGTTCTGTATGGATTTATATGAAATAACAGATCGATAAAGCTTATAAAATTCATTATAATTTAAAATATGCACTTATTTAAAATGACGATTGTATTAGATATTTGTATTTGAGCTACAACAAAATACTAAACGTAGTGATTTTGTTTAATATATATTTTATGAAATTCATAATCGGTTCTAAAAATTTATTGTAAAAATACGTACTGTTTGGGCTTATTGCCTGACGGTAAATAGAGACATACATTGTTTGAGACTGTTTGGCAAGGTGTGAAAACGTTTTGTTATGTTTCGCGTTCTTGAAAATGTCCAAATTTTCAAAAGTTTATTTGAATCATAATTCCCATCCCAAAGGGTTCGTAATCGACCTCAGGGGGTCGGGAACTGGAGAGTCGCAGTTTTTAATTTGGTAAATATTTTGTACTAATATTAAAAGAAATTACGGGTCTAAGGTATGAGTTCATTTTGGAAAAAAAGGGTCTATTGATTAAAACACTTAGGATATTTTCTATGTAAGTAGAAAGTTTGCACAATTGAATGTAATTTACAATTTTTTGCACAGTACAGTTGGAAGTGAAAATTGTTTTTTTTTCTTTAATTTTTCATATCATTTAAATAAAACTTAAATAGAAGTTCATTCACATTTCTCACGCACAGACGTCAATCTGAGTCAAGGTTAGATTTTTCACGGATTACGATACTATAGATACTTATTGTTATAAAAGTTGACTGCAAATTGCTAAATTTCTATTTCGCTTGTGAATATTTCGCGATGACTATCGTGACATACTTACCTATTCTCTTGAGGGATTCTGCATTAAATATCTATTGTTTTCATATATAATATAATATAGGCATAAAATAATATATTCATTCACATAAGTAGGGCTATTAATTTCATTATTTAATTAATTTCTCATGATTATTGTTTGTTTTTTTTTTTTTTTTTGCATTAATGGAACAAGTCACAAGGTTAAAGATTGAAATCGGTTCAATAGGCAAAGCTTGAAGACCTCGGGAATCTTTAAATTGATTTAAACTATGACAAAAGAAAATATAAATAAGTATAAAATGTCTCTTATTTGTATTCCACCTTACAATATCTTCAAAGAAGCAACTTTATACCTACTTACGATCCGCAACAATGTCGCCGCAGTCGTTTACAAAAGTTTACCATTTTTCGATAGGTTTATTAAAGAATGGACTGTCTACCTGATAGTAAGTAGTCACTGAAGTAATTCACAGTTGCCTTGCTACTCCCGAGAACATAGCTGGTCACCTCATCCCTCAAAGTGTGCCGGCAGTCATCCCTTCCACCGAAACGAAAAGAACTGCTTCGTTGTACTTCCCCGATATTTCTGTCTCTAATAAAAATGGGTATAAGTCTAATTCTTCTTATTGACAAAAATCAGACTCAAAAATCGTAGTTACATACAAAAGCTTACTTATATTTTCGATAGTCTTTTTTTGAAGTGTATTGAAAATAGGGTTAACGTCTGATTTTTGCCAACGACAAAATTCAAATTCATGCTTGTTTTCGTTAGGGGCACAGATTTATTATAGCATATTGTAAAATAGATGGCTTAGAAATTAACTTATTCAAACGACGACATATTATTGCGATAAAGCCCTCATTAATTACATTTGACGCAATTTTATGGGTTACAAAATTATGGGTGCCGTACGATGCGCAAGAACATCTCCGTATGCGTTACTGTTGCGTTTACGTTGCGGCATCTGCGCGTTTCATAAACATATCGAGGCTAACGACTATTGTAATGTTTTTCTATCTGGATTCAGTGGTGCCTGATCGGTAAGAAATAACATTATACCTTATTATGTAACAAAATACAGATTGCGGTGCATTGCCTATATCACCAGAAAGAAATTGTGTTATAGCTGGTTCGTATTGAAAAAAATATATATTTTTGTGTTGAATAGTCCATTTATCGACGAAGGCTAAAAGCTGTATCACATTAAGCTATATTTGTTTGTTATGTAGTAGCTGGTATACATACACAGCACGCACGCAGGGCACATATGTACTTTAGTTGACTATATTTTGTGGTGATCTTTAGATTTTTGAAGTGAAACTTTACAATCGTTGTGATTTGAAGCTCGATGAAAAGAAAAAGCGTCACGTTGAAGAAATAAACACTTTGATGTATAGATTAAGTCGGCGAAAGAATGAGATATCATTTCAAAAATTTACAAAGAAATACAATACAATAGCATTGGTAAAAATTTTATAGAAGCGATGACTAGAAATAAACGCTTAATATTTATTGTACTACATGAGTCTTTTTACTAGTACTATAATTGATATGCCCAAAAACAACATACAATACATATATTTAACAGTGTATCCATAAAGAATAAAAAAACCGGCCAAGTGCGAGTCGGACTTGCTCACCGAGGGTTCCGTGAAATATGTCATGTGACTAAAAAATTAAGATTTTCAAAAATTTTCCTTTATATGTGCTATAAAACATTACTTCATGCCAAATTTCAAGATTCTAGGTCGACTGGAAGTACTTTTTAGGTTTTGATTCCATTGCGAGTAGATGCGAGTTTGAAAATATACTTAAATTGCTGTTTCTTTTGATTGCGTTGACATAAAAGTTTGATTTTGTTACAGCTTAAAGGCATTATAAACCTGAGTATTTGATATAAATTTCAATTTAATACCTCAACGCGTTCATGAGGAAAAGAACAGTAACTTTAAAATTAATAAAAATATTTTTATTATATGATGAAACTAAAAATTAACGGTTTTCGCAATTACTTTATTTGTGCTGTAAGGCGTTGCTTTCTACCAAATTTCAAGATTCTGAGTTTACGGGAAATACGCTGTAGGTTTTGATTCCCTTGCGAGTTTAGAAAGTTTGCGGCGTAAACGGCTGTATTTTTTGATTGCGTTGGCTTACAAATTTGATTTTTTCACTGCTCTAAGGGACAGTAGACTTGAGTATTTTTATATAAATTTCAGCTTGATACCTCCACGCGTTCCTGAGAAAGGGGGTCTTGACAGACGGATGGAGGGAGGGAGGGACGAACGGACGGTCAACAAAGTGATCCTATAAGGGTTCCGTTTTTTCCTTTCGAGGCACGGAACCCTAAAAATAACTACTTATTCGTAAATATATAAACGACCGTCACATATGTTATGATTCCAAAGTAGTAAAAGTATTGAATTTTTTTATAAGATATTTCTAATATTACCATATTATTCTAATATTGCCATATTAGAAATATCTATTTCTTATTACCGTATTCGAAATATGTAATACCTAAATCATTCAATGGTCAGAAATACGATACGTCAAGAAAACAAACTATAGATTCATACACTGAAGTCATTGGCGGATCCAGGATTTTTGCTTGGGAGAGGGGTAAGGAGGGCTTTACAAGCCAAATATAGGTTTTAAGGTTTTGATCGCGTAAAACAAAGCCAGTGTGAACGATAGTCCCTTTATTTTGGGCTAAACGGGTTAAATAAATTGGTACTAACGATCGATAAAACTTTTGTTTCAGAATTCAAAGAGCGTCTTCAATATTTTATAGCTACCTACATTGATAGATCCGGTAGAGATATAATATTTTTACCGAAACATTAAAACTCGTAATGAGTCCAATCGCGAGATAATGACCGTAATTGCATAATCGACTCATAACCAAAAGCTGATTTTTGCGTTATGTAACCGTCAGTAAGCTGCACAGCGACCTACATTCTACCAACGTAACAAGGTTAGCAGGTTTGACAAATTGCAGGAATTGTTGCGAAGATACTCTCGTTTTATCAACAACATGGAATAATTCAGTAGCTATAGACCGGACTGGTTGGAGAGGCGGGAGGGAGGTCTATGCCCAGCAGTGGACCTTGAAAGACTGATGGATGGATGGATGGAATAGACGGGACAGGGGAAGGAAAAGTGTCATTCACTAAGTTATTATAAGAAAGAGGTGGAACAAGTATGATTCGACAGGGGAGATACCGCTACACCTGTTTCTAGTGTGAAGATGCGTTTCAGCCGAAGGGTGCTGCCTTCTCAATTTCATATGAGGTAACCGGGAGAAGCAACGCATTTGGGATTGACTTCAGGTGTAACCCATGTGCTGTATGAAGTTACAGATGTGCATGGGCGACAGTTCACTCTTTCCTTAGGTGGTGTGGTGTTCCTGTATGTTCATTTCCTACTTCAATCTTATAAAGAATCGCAATAAACTCATTTGAAATATATGTTAATAAAATTGTTTGCGGTAATTATTGCGGTAAAAAAGGTATTTTACGATACTACTACGAGGTAAACTCTACGAACAAATTAGGTATATTTCTGATATTCGGATAAAAACTCTATAGTTTATTAGTTATTTTTCCCGAATATCAGAAATATAGCTTATTTGTATTTATAAACTAACCTGACCTCTATGACTGAGTGAAAGTCCTGTTGGAATGGGATCAGGTGCTACTTACACATATCTGAGGGACATAAAAATCTTAATGGATACTTATGTCTTGATATTACGCAATTTATTTTTAAACCACAGAGTTTATTCACGTAAAGTTATTTAATGGTAATAAACTGTAGATAATCAATGTAGGTAGATAATGGTTAAGTACATCAGCTTGGTTCACGTGCGTTGATGATAAGATTCCGATTTCGCAAACCAGTTTTTCTAATTGAACCATTGATTTAAGTAGGTAATATGAGTATTATATATTAATTATATTGTTACACGCTTTATTATTGAATTAAAACTTTGTGAGAGTCCATCCGGTTCAGTTCCCCATAAAATTATTAATGGTGATTGATATTTTAATTACTATTGATAACATTAAAAGCGGTCATGAAGAGGCCCCTCATCTTGTTGGCCTGACTCTTTTCATTTCAAGAAAACCCATGCCTAGCAGTACATTTTACACATAAACAGTAAAACTTTTATGACTTTGGTAATAATGGAGCAACAATATGAAAAAAGCGACATTTTTTATTTATGAATGTTATTAAATCATACGAGTAATAAGTGAATGATCATCACATATTGATAAATAAATAAATAAAAAGTGCCTGAAGATCTGTATTTATGTAAACCTAATAGAATAATAAACCATTATAGATTGTTAATAATGTGTTATTTTAATTTTATGTGAATTTATAGTACACTTTATATTTATAGACTTTGTTTATAAGTTAATAATTTACATGGGAGTATGGTAGAGGCTTTTTACACTTACTTTTATATAACACTTTGCCACAAGGCTGAGAGATTACATAAGAAAAGGATTCTGGGACAGTGAAGCACTTTTAAAAATACCCATATATGAAAGTTCGTACAACGATTTGCGTGATTAATTTTATCATACGCTATCTAGTAGTAGTGATAGCATAATGGTTGAAATTCGACCTCCCCGTCGAGGGTCCGAGGTTCGAAATTCAGGCGCACGCTCCACTGATTTAACACTTTACGGCAAGGGAAAATATCGTGAGGAAACCTGCACACCTGAGTGTTCTCTAATAAACTATGGCCTATGGACTATGGCCTAAATCTCTCTCATTCTGAGACAAGATTTATGCCCAAGAGAGGGATAACAGTGTTGACGATGTTAGCTAGATTTATTAGAACCCATTGTGGTTCGATATTGAAGCTATCACCGTCGCACCTATTTTTGTCTTATAACAGAAGTGGCGCTGCTGAGACCTCGTCTGAAGGATGTGGTAAGGCAGACATGTTTACCTGAGGCATTACAACTCAGATCTCAAGGGTAGCGACGCGTCTGTGGTCGAGCTTAGGTAAGACTCATCTTATCTGGGGTTAATGACAGATGTCCATGGGTGGCAGTGGCCACTCATCATCAGGTGGACCGCATCCTTGTTTGCTACCTCAATATGAACAATTAATTGATTTATTGAGATTAATAAGTGCGTAAGTTTATTAAATGTATTAATTGATGAAAATGTAAACTTACCTATTTCGGCCGCTTCTTTCTCAGAATTGGTAAATTGTATACAACACAACACAAACGCACTAACACTAATTATATTACTGATAAGACGCATTTTGAATAATTTATGAACTATATTGTTTAAAGTTAAAATATAAAATATTATTAAAATAATCACAAAAAATCTTTAAAAAAAAAGGTCTATATTTAAATACTTATGTTGTGAAATCTTCTGAAACGTTTTTTCAAAGTTTATTACACTTTTTGTTTAGTCTACTGTAATTGTTTATTTTTTGTTTATTGATCTTAGTTTACGTTGCGTGAGGTCCGTCAGTGCAGTATGAATGCCGGTCAGAACAGGGCCGCGAAAGTCCTCCTACCAAGCCAACGTTGCGACAGCTTGCTTAAAGTTGAGGTTGACTAGTTAGTTTCTGATGCTTTACTTTTGCAAAATTATTTACTCTTCCTTTAGCCCAAATTTTATAAATGCAAAGTGTGTTATACATGGCTTTTGGGCTTTTATAGGTTAATTTTTTGTTCGCTGTATTTTTAATATATTATTTAACTTGTGTATACTAAAAAATCTATACCCAGCCTGTACCTAGGTATAGTTATGTTTTATTTTTTTTTTATTCTCAAATCCAACAAAACGAATAAAATAAATATGTCAAACAGAAAAAATAAAAAAAAATATACATATATACAACTAGATGAAAACCCGGCTTCGCTCGGTTGAAATGTGTCTATTGGTAGGTAGATACTTTTGTAGTTATCATTAACTAAAAGTATTACACCTTAGACTTAGAAGCAGATACTCGTAAAAGCTGCCAGTTCGCTAGACGCCACCATTTGTAGGAGCTAGTTCACAGTTTAGTATACTGGTCCCCACCCAAATTCAAATTCCAAGCATATATTTCAAACGAACCTACACACGTCCTCAACAGCGCGGCAGCGTGATGCAGAAATGCGAGGTAAAATTTTCAGACGCCATCTAGTATAAAATATCAAAACTATGTAAGGTAAATAACGCCGCTAGATGGCATGTTTATCCTATTATTACGTGAATCGGCTTTAAGGAATTCAAGATGGCATCCGAGTGGCCAATATGGCACCATTACAATTTAACAAAATACTCGACAATCCGAATTTTGCGGATGTATGTTGTCGACTCGAAATAATATTTATTTATGTTTTAATATTTAGGTAAGGGATTTAATCAAATTTACCGTGCTCCTTGACGGAATTATTTATACAGAAGTGAGTTGTTATTCACGGAAAAGAATAATAATATGTATTTTTTTATAAATATAATAATAATAATATTTTGTGTAGAGGTATTCATAGGATTGTCCGATTAAAGATAACGTGTTTAAAGAACTAAACCGACTCAGTTTTTTGGAAATGCGCATTCTAAGAAGGTATAATGTTAATGTGTTATGTAAGTACACTGGTGACTGGCCTATTTGAATTAGTACTTACTTAACCAATTATTTTTTATGAATATTTACCATAATTATCTACTTTTTCATATAGTAATATGCTTTCTTATTTCTTGATGCCTTTGTTTGTTTTTCAAGGGGGGAAGCTTCTAAAGGTACCCGACGCCGTGGGAGCGACGCCGGTTTATGTGTGTTATGTGGACTCCAGGATCTCCAAAGGAACTGGATAATTCGAGCTCCCACTCTTCCCGCAATCCACCCGCAACCCTGGCAACCCCTTTTATTCACCTCTTACGACCGGCAGGGGATACCGTAGCCTTATATTCTGGAACTACAGGGACGACCCCTTGATGCCTATGAGTGTATTATTCCAATTGGGTATATTATATATTGGCTTCTTTAGTTTAGTTTATTCCTTTTGTTTATCTTCTAAGTGACTTTATTTTTTCGTTACATTTGCAGAAAATATAAATATAGGTTAAGAAAACAATAATTAAAAAGTCTACTCGAAAGCCTTATTCACAAACAGACCGAGGCTTTTTACTTGTAGTAAAATAACATTGAAGTATCATTAAGTATATAAATTGCCATATGCATGTATTAGTCTATGTATAATAGGTGTGTATAAATGTCAATATTTGTTTTACCTGTGACTGTGGTGTGAAATAAAATGCTTATTAGTATTTCGTCAACAATTTGGTAACTTTAGGTTGGAAGAATGTATGCTCCAAGCTTTTGGATGCACATTTTATCTTTGTGGCCACGTATCCATATAACCATGTAATTGGTGTCATTACTGCTCTACCTATGTCTGCCTTATGACGGTAATAATTGCTGCTGTATTCTGATAAGTTTGGTTGATATAGTTAGATTCCAACATTTCTAAAGAGATATTACATAAGGCATTCCAATATTGTCAAGTTAGCCTTTATTAGTATGTTGTCAAACTCACGTAGAACTTTAGTATTATTGTGTTATACAATTACGTGGCGGTAGTGACTATTTATGATAAGATGAGTTGCATGCTCGTATTTTACTATAATTTATTGAAGAAGGCTATAAGTCTATATTTTAAGTGGCCTTTGCTTCATCAATACTTCTATGTAATGCTATTCGAGTATTATGATAGAAATAGCTTGTTCTCTACCCATCACTGTCTACTGCTTTGCCCAGGTCTCCTCTCAAAGTGAGAGGAGTGATGGCTATAGATTAGCTCGCTCGTTAAATGCGTATAAGGCTACTGGTACTCGTCATACACCTTTGGATATTTTTTTATGAAAACACTTCGAATTGTAGGTTTCTTGATGATATTTTTCTACTTAATTAGGAATATGCTTAGATTTACAACTTCGCTTCATCATATTAAGGGGCTGAAATCATTAGGCTTTCACTGAATCAGGAGTAGGTTGCTTTAAAGCTATATTGTGCAACTTCGTCCATCATACGCACTATTCCAATTGAAGTTACAACGAAGGTTACGTAAGTGTCATCGTGCAAGTCATGTCAGTATGCGATTATGAAACTTGTATCATCGGTCGATCGCAAGATGGTTCGATAGGTCAAACTTCGTGTCAATAGATGTTGTAGTTAACATAAGGTCGATTTGAATACAGCAGTCAATTTATAAAATCTTCAAAGTTTGATAAAATATAATTTTAGATTATATTAAGTTAAGTTATGTACTAAAATTAGTTTAATTGAATAGCATTTGTAAGTCATTTTCTCATCCAATCTCTAAACTTTCAATCAGTGTTAATTAAATTGTGTTAATGCAGCAACATTTAACTGACAAAATTATATTATCATCATAATTCGGTTATGTATATGTCGGTATTGAAGCTACATTCATCTTCTCATTTTTAAATGGTGTAGTTATTTAACAAGTGTATGTTTATTTTACACTTTATTTTACAAGATGTCGTCGCATCGGTATCGACGCTCGCCGATTTAGCTGCGTTTTGAAAGCATAAAAACGCCTCTCCCGAAAATGATTGAATGCAGTTACTCGCAAATATGCAATGCATGCAGTGCATAAAACTTTACCTGGTGGTTCTTCTATATACAAACTGCTTCTGCTCTATGTATGGTTCAACTGCACTACCGATACACGTATTTCTAGCATGAAGTACAAGAACTACTTCGTTGGAAGGGGGTGGTTGCCGGCTCATTTGAAGTTGAATACATTTTGAAGATTTGATATGTCGGCAACCGTCTTACGCCTCGGTAATATTAGTACCATTATAACTTCACACTTTTATCGTTAAATCACCCATATTTAAGATCTATTCATAGACTGAAATTAAAAATGATATTAAGTTTAAATCTTTATTTATCTCAATTTACAAATTTAATGATCTTATTCTACTTTAAATTGACCTTATATCTAGTACCTAAGACCATGCGAGAAATTAAGAGTAATGTCTAAATAAATTAATTAAATAAGCTTTTACCAACAATCTGGTAAAGGTCTTCATATTTTCGTAAAACATAAATAGAAGATTTAATAACTATTCTTTAATAATAATTTGATCAATTTACATATATTAAATAATATATTAATTAAATAGGTAAGTAGGTAAAATTTTAATTTTATCCTTTTCTTGGGATACAGTTGTTTTAGCAAATAGATTAAACTCACAGGTTTAAAATTAAGGAAGAAATTAGCACCAATAAGGATATAAACGCTCAGCGTATCTTAAATAATGAATATCATTAATTAGCATCAAATCTTCAAAATCATTGATATGATTTATTATCATTTCAAAAATAAGTATTGTACGTATAACAGCCAAAAGTCTTTGACGGTCATTAGCTATTATGGTTCTAACTTGAACATTTAGTTCTTTATTGGTATTTGGTTTGTTATTCTGCTACGGGATATGAAATAAACTGTGTTAATCAATATTTAATAATTAATAAAGGATCACCATTTTTATGACTGCTTCGAGACTTTCAGACTATATTTTTTAACATTTCTTCCGACACTCACAATCAATATTATAAAATCTTTTACTGGTATTTAGACCTTGACCAATTTTCTTTTTTCTGGATGTTATTTTTCCCTTATATAATTCGCCAACTTCGCTTAGCAAAAAATAAACCTAAAATAATTTCATCTCCAAAACATAAATTTCATGAACCTCCCAAGGTTGGCTATACAGGCATTACCAAACATGCTAAGTCCAGACGCGTCTTCGAAGCGTTCATAAAATGTGGCGCTAATAATTCGCAGTATAACTAGTCCACGATCCAGTCATCATAGGGAATTTTCCTGAGGATGCGGTCCAGGAAGCGTGACATCTTGTCTGCGAGGTCTCTCTTCAGCTCCGGCTTCATCTCCTTCAGGAGCTCCTGAGCGTTCGTGTTAATGAACAGGTTTAGCGCTGCCTCTGTGGGATAAGAAAAGTGTATCGTTTTAGATCAGTGAGTTAAGAATTATGTAAGAGTATCATTTGCGCTTTGTTGCCTTGATTCGTCACTGGAAATTACCAGTGGATAAACAATGTAATCCAATTCCAGCGATGTAATAACGCGATATTCTTTGTCTAAGCGGGGAATATATTTAAGACAGAAGCATCAGATTAATTTCATATGGGATCATGAGATTTTTACTAAGATGGTGTAGCTTAGTTTAGACGGCCACTTAACAGAAGGCAGAGTATATGCGGTTGCTAGTATGTAAGATTCTTTTGCAATTCGTAACAGATGACATCAGATGTATCTTAAACTACACGATCAGTGTTTTATACATCTTCTTCATTACAATATTCTTAAATTAAGGTGGAAGACTGATACTTTTGGATAGATAGATAGATAAAGATGCTTACGGAGTACTGCGTTTCCATTGTCCAGATTCTCTACGCCCATCTGGATCTCCTTGACGGAGAAGTCCAATTTAAGTTGCTTCAATTTCAGGTAAGTGCGACCGTCGCGCTCGTAGGGCTCTCCTCGGAAGTACACCTTGGCCTTCACGCCATCTGTTGGATCAGAAGAACATTTAATATTACTCAACCCCGGATAAAGATCAGTCTTAATTAGGCTGGCCTGAGGATGCATTGCTACTCCTGAGGACTAATTGGGGACGCCTCGTAAGTATGTCTCCTTACCACACCCTTCAGACCAAAACACAGCAGCGCTTGACGCTGCTGTTATTAGGCAGAAATAGGTGTGGCGGTTTATCAGTTTTGTAACGCATATTCGAACACTTTCTATATTCATAGCCCTGCACTATGGTTCTCTATGTTGTGAACCAACAAATCTTAATATATATATAAATTACGTGCCACTTTGTTTGTCCGCTATGGACTCCTAAACTACTGGACCGATTTCAATCAAATTTGCACACCGTGTGCAGTTTAATCCAACTTAAAACATAGAATAGGTTATATCTATACTAATTACGTGTCACGTTGTTTGTCCGCTATAGACTCCGAAACTACTGGACCGATTTCAATCAAATTTGCACACCGTGTGCAGTTTGGTCCTACTTGAAGGATGGTTTATATCTATATAAATTACTGGTCACGTTGTTAGTCTGTTATGGACTTTTAAACTACTAGGTATATAGGTAGGTATATAGTATAGGTATGTAACCGCGACCATGTCGTAATCTGTTGGGTGGTATTTCTGTTAGATGCTTTCAGGGTTCCATGACCAAATGGTAAAAATGGGACTAAGACTCCTTTGTCCGTCTGATCGTCTGTTTGACATCAAGCTGTATCTCATTAACCGTGATAGGCAGACATTAGAATTTTTATAGATGTTGTATTTCACTTGCCGCTATAACAACATATACTAAAAACAGAATAAAATAAATATTTAAGGGTGCTCCCATACAACAAACGTGATGTTTTTGCTTGATATTAATAACGGCAATAGGTATATTCTGTGAATATTTCAAGAGTCTTGAAATATTCACAGAATATTTAGTTCCATATTCATTTTGAAAATAAACAATGAAATTAAAATAAAATAAATATTTGAAGGGGTCTCCCATACAACAAACGTAATTTTTTGCCGTTTTTTTATAGATAATTGATTTAAAAAAGAGTGTTTTTCCCATAGTCAGAAATTTATTATATGTTGGTTTATGTCAGGTTGGATATGCAGAAAAACAATACATTTTGCTGCCAGATAATAACACTACATCAAATATTGTATACATGGAAGTATTGAACAATTAAAATAATCATAATCATTTTAATGTTTACTTGAAAGGCAAAGGTAGTTACATCCTTCCTCCTTTTAGCAGTTGGGTAATAAACACTAACATTTAGTATTAACATAGTAAAATAAGACTAGTAGGTTAGCTAAGGTCGCTCGGCGAGTTAATAGCCTACTCTTGCAGTGATGCACAGGGTCGTCACTTTTATTTTTAGTTAAATATTATATGCGTATTATGACAGCACAAGGTTTTTACAGCACTACGTTCTTTGATGAAAACGGTCACATAGCTTTAAAAACATGTCTTTCTTTAATTTACTCGACTGTGTCCTATTTTTAAAAGTTAGAAACAAACGCCTAATTGTTTCTAATTTGACAAATCTGATTTCAATTTCCTTTTGCGCGGAGTATTAGCAGAAAGCGATGTGGAAGTTTAAATTATGTTTTCCGACGTACTGATCTTCATCGTTTCGCATGAAACACTGCATGTCGGTATATTAGTTTGGGTTGTGGTACTGACTGACGTGTTGTTGACTGGCGTATTGTTGACTGAGGTGATGTTGACTTGATCTTTATTCTTAGGCATATGTAAGCACGGCGAACAATTCTTCCTTTATACTTTTCGACTAGGGGTCACGGATATATCTTCTACGACTATGTATCACGACTATGTGATATGTACGAGACAAATCTTCGCGATCGATTAATCATAACCATTTCAAGCGTTTGTAACAATTAAACGAACAGGTCAAATGAAAAGAATCAATATCCGTGAATATCAATCTAATATCCATAACCGGAACTATCCGAACTATCTTTCGAATACTTCGGAATAATTTAGTTTCCGTAACCGTAATCGTACTACGTAATGTATATCTACTGAACCAAAGTAATGTTAATTTAAAGTTTCATGAGAATCGAATCGGTACAAGCTGAGTTATCCCAAATTAACTAAAATACAGGGGGGGTGATGGTGGTTTCCATCCCATAACTGGAAGAGTTTACCATCCGATCACACCTATGTCCAAGTAAGAAAATTCCCTAGTGAAATTATCCATCAATTAAAAGAAAAAAAAAATCGCTTTAAAACACCGGAGTTATTCAAGATTATAAGAAATCGTTTCTGGAAAACTTGCTGAAAATTTTTCAATTTCCATAAAATGGGATCACTCTTGAAACAAGACGCATACTATGTTCAAATCATGTGGGTCGGTAGCGGCATCACGGACTTATCCTCGAACGTAAATAAAAAAAAATATATGCGACGAATAGAAAACCTCTTTCCCTTGGGAAGTCGGTTAAAAACGAATTATTATAAAAAACATCCCACCTCTGAAGTACATATTATTATTATAAATAACTACTCATGTGAATAAACTAAACTATAACTATAGCCGCAGCTATAACTTAAAAAAATAAAATAAAAATCAAATATTAAACATCGATCAAACGCGTGGTGCGGCCCGTACTGAGGCCGCGGCCGGCCACGGCCATCTATTTGATTGTGTACCTAAAAAGTGCGTGCTTACTCGGCGCCTGCTACTCATGCGTACATTCAAATCGGCATCGGCTGATTTGTATGGAGCGGAATTACTAGTCTCATTTTACTATGGTATTAAGAACCACAGCAAACATTTATTAATGCCCAACGAAGAGGGCACCGGTCTGCTAGTTGAATATATAAACGACTAGAGCTAGAATGGACGTAGATATCAGTCTCATTACATTTGTGTTATACCATTTATCGTAGACAATACCTATGATAACCGGTTGGTTACAGATGTCGTTATTGTTAAACCACAAGTCTCTTCATTAGGTGGTAGAACTCTTTGTGGTTCGACTCTGGAGGCACCACCGCCACACCTATTTTTGCCTAATAACAGCAGTGTTATGCGCTGTTGTGTTATGGTCTGAAGAGTGTAGTAAGGGAGACATACTTTTCCGAGGCATTCGTATTCTTAGTCCTCAGGGGTAGCAACGCATCTGTGGCTAACCTTGGGTGAGACTTTGATCTTACCTAGGGTTAATTACAGGTGTTCATGGGCGGCGTGGCCACTTACCATCAGGTGGACTGCAGGCTCGTTTGCTTCCATACCATAAAAAAGTCTCTATTGGATGACCACTGGGAGCCTTTATATTACAATTACACAGATTGTAAAATATGGACAAATAATTCCACGCCATTAAATACATAACTTAATTAGAAACCTAGATGACAAGCGTAGAATAACGAACTGTATCACGTTATATAAGTAGTCACGATTATTGACACAATAAATGATTGCCATAATGATAATGATAAACAATAAATGGTCAGAGTGAAAATAAATAATGACGCTAATGAATCGAAAGTGCCAGCTAATGAAGAAAGTGGAACGAATCACTACAAAATATTTATATTCGATATAGCAAGGTTTTTTCCTGTTTACTTTTGCTTTGAGATTTGGAGAAATGCGTTTCGAATTAACGCAACCAGATAAGAATTAAACAGTGATCAATCAATGTAGTCATTATAAAAGATTGTAATGACATTTTAATCGTACAACGTAAAACTATTTTAATACATATAACGTTAATTAGTTATAAAATAGTGAGTGACAACCCGCGTGGCGGAGCGGTTACCATACAGGTTTACGGTTTTTAGTGGATTTCTGTTCTGGGTTTTGGTGTTTGTGTGTCCATAGCACCCATGCCATTGGGCTATGAGTGTAGAAAGCGTTTTAAAAATGTCTTTGATCATAACAACACTTCTTTGTAATAAGATACGAGTTAGAATAAAGGTGATTCAGATTAATATTTAATTGGGGCGAATTATTAAGATATACAAAGTTATTCAAGACATAATCGAGCAATAATAGTTTTGTGCAGGATGACAACTTTCCATCGTATATCTACATAGTTTATAAATCACGGAACTCCAAAAGATGCAACATGACTGCCGTACCCTTCTATTGAAGAAATAAGTTTATTTATTGAATGCCTTCTATAGATAACAGGAAAATTATTTCCTTAGTAAACGGTCTCTGTTTTATTTTCTTAGATTTAATTATCAGTATACCTAGCTCTATTTATGCTAGATGTTTTTTCCTCACGAGTTCATCACTATAAAAGGTTCTTCACAATTGTAATGATCTCACAAACAATTATGTATAGTGTTTTTACATGATTTTCTTGATCTAACAATTCTTTTCTACGGTATGAGAAATTTTCTTTGGAGTTTGAATCAAACTATAAGGAAAAACTGTGTGTATCTGTAAGAAAAACATCTTGAAATTACGGAACAGTACAAGGCGTGCAGACGTGAGAACAATGTAACTTGTGCTTGCATGCAGATCTGTCATCTGCAACTTTTTTCTGTCAACCCCTGTCACTATAACAGATTTATAGTGACAGCGGTTTAGACCTTAGTCGGCCGCGTTGACGCGCTGGCGAATTTGTAGATTACACACATTTGTGTAAACTTTTTTCTAAATAACGTTTGGGCGTGTAGGTTTTCTCACATTTGATTTTACTATTCATATTCGTACGTATTTGATTTTACTTTCATAGTAAGTGATCATTAATTTTTAACATGCATGTAACTTTATAAAATCATAGGTGTCTGTGATTCGAACCCTTCATCGAGAGGTTACGTCTGTAGATATGTGATCTCTATATTTGACAAATTGTCTCTATGTGTGCATACCATATTCGCCCCAGTAATCGCCGCCGCCTGACGCGCGAACTACGAGCAGCACACCGGAGGAGCGGTAGCGGGCGCGCGCGCTGATGTGTGGTCCGAACATGGTCAGCTGGAACTGGTGCGTCTCCAGGTCAGACCTGGATAACAAAGTATGGTTGAGACACAGGCGACACATGAATTTGGTAGAAGGAGTATAGTTTGACTGAGGAGGGATCACCGCTACACGTATTTCTAGCGTGAAGCAGTTATCTCAAAGTCAAAGCATATTGCTAATGATTTGTAGCTAGAAGTGTTGGGCAGTGACGGATTTACATATACTTAGTTAACGAGCATTTTCCCGCGGCTCCGCCCGCTTGGTTCATGTACTATGGTAAAAAGTAGCGTATGTGGTAATCCAAGCCAAAAACTACGTGTGACAAATTGAACCGACTTCAGTTTAGTACTTTTTGCGTGGAAGAGTAACAAACACACATACATCTTCACAAATTTTCGCATGTATAATATTAGTAAGATATCACAGATATTGTAAGGCATGTCAAAAGGTATGAAATCTACGACATTTAACTTATAAGTTGAATATAGTTCATATAATATTAAATACAACTATGTTACGCCAGCACCCATCGATCTATATTAAAATTATAAAGCTGAAGAGTTTGTTTGAACACGCTAATCTCAGGAACTACTGGTCTGATTTGAAAAATTCTTTCGGTGTTAGATAGCCCATTTATCGAGGAAGGCTATAGGCTATATCATCGTCGAAACTTACGCGGGTGAATCCGCGGGGCGCAGCTAGTCGTAAATATATATCGTTATTTGCTCCGAGCTTTGTGTGCTTCGAGCAATGATTGACTGATTGCACAAATATTATTTTTCAGTCAACACGAACGGTTCTTTGTCGTTAATTATATATGATGATACATGCGGTCAGTCTCCGAGTCACTGCTCTCGGTACGTGATTAGAATATCATTATTTATTTCCTAACATTCCTGACTTCACTGTCATCTTGCAGGTAAAAGTTATACACAAAGGTGTAATGGTGATTCAGAAAATTGATGAATAAATGTTTTTCAATCCTTTATTTAAAAAATAGCTATGCTCCGTAGTTTTACTTTCGTTATTGAGATATCGATAGAAAAGCTATTTCGAAAAGTATTTCGGTAGCTACGGTACGGATAAGCAGAATCTAAAAAAAAAATGATTTATTAAAAAAACACCCCGGAGAGAACAACCTTTCATTTAAACTTAATATTATTATATTGTACGGACAATTTTATATTCTAAGAGCTATATTTAAGAAATGCTATGACAGTTCTAAAAAAGAAATATTAATCGGTAAAACGGTAAATTAAATTAGCTAGAATTCGTTGTTGATTCACGACTCCATAGCAAGACAAGCCGTGAGTCGAGGGCG
>MOOZ01001609.1:37831-53539 GCA_002930495.1 Cecropterus lyciades | reverse complement strand
GGTGCCTCCGGATCACAAAGACTCGAATCACAAAGAGTTCTACCACCTTCATAATATATGTCTTCATAATATAGGTCTTGATATTTTAATAATTTACATGTTTCATTTTGAAAATGTTCTGTTGCCAACTGAGTCGATTACTGAGTCGATATTTAATTATTTTAATTGCATGTGACAGAAATTCTATTCACGAGAGAAGTCATGGCGAACGACCATGTACTTATATGTAATTACTAGTACTAATTACATACAATTAGTTCGGGTTTTGGTTTGTGACCTATACTTCGGCTTAATTTCGATGCAGAACTAATGTTAGGTAATATCACTTAGTTAACTTATGGTATCAGCTAACTTAAATAGTAATATAAGTCAATAACTCGAATAAGCTTACTCATATACGAGGCGACCATATTGCATATCGACCATCGGGAGTAGCAACGCACCTATGATCGACTTCAGATGGAACACCTATTCTTTATGAAGTCGCTTACAGATGTCCATGGACTGTAGTGACCTCTTAACATCAGTTGGACTGGATGCTCGTTTCTTACTTCAGAATGATAAAAAGAAAAATGATTTATCAACGATTTTTTTAATTGGTACATCCTATTATATTAATTTATGATAAATGTTGTAAATATTTACTAATTACCTTCATATATCGAACCGTTATAATAAAAGGGTTACCCTTTTTGGTAAGTATTATTGTTTTTATTTAATCTTTTGAATTTGTAGATTTATTTTCATAAAGAATTAATAAATATAAACGCGGTAAGTTAAAGAAGTCATATAACGGTTCGTTACTACGTGTATTCTCAATAATTACTTCTTGTCTTTTCTAGTAATTACCTATTTTAATTACGAAGTTCACTACTGGATTTACGAGGTTCACTACTGGACATAGGCCTCCGATAATGTGGGATTTTGCTTTGGTTTTGAAAAAGTTACAGCGTCTGGTATGCGTTGGTGTCTGAAGTAGGTCTTGATGATACACAGTAAGATGTTGCGGCCTATCTTGTGAATTTTCTTCCTTAGTCGCTTTCTACAAATTCCACGGGAAAAGGAGTGGTACTATTGAAGATCAATACCTCATGCTAAACCGACACCACAAGGCACAAGTTAGAAAAGCGTTTATTAACGGTTAAAATTTAGTATCAAATTCATTACATTAATTATTCTAATTTATTCCGTTGTGTCTGGGTTTTTGAGATTTCTCGTGTGATTCATCATTGCAGCGTTGTTATTGTTTATAAACATGTAACCTCAATAAAGTTTTTAAAAAGAGAAAGTGGAAATAAAACTTTTAAATCATAATTACAGAAATCTTAAGAATTAAAGACTTTAGTATTATTTTTATTGTTTCTTCTTACACTTGTTCAACATTCCAAAATATGCTACGGAGATTCGGGAGATTTTTTTTACTGTTCTATTCCTTTCTCTAAAGAGAGTTAATACATTACATAATATATCTGTATTCAATGCGTATGTATAAATTTTCGAAAAAACAATTTAAATGTATTCTAATAATATTAGTCCGTAAATATTTAATGAAATGTAAAGTTCATAAAATGTGCATTTGGAAATATATTATATATGCATTTGGAATTGGAATTTTGTTTACATATTTTACACCTTATAGAACTTTTCTAGTACCTTGGGCGTGGTACAGTGAGCAGAGATGCTTCCAAAAAAGTTAAATGTAGCCATATACCATCCCCTCAGGTTTACGGATTTTCCACTTTGTTGGAAGGCAGTGATTGCTATCACTGTCTTCCAGCTAATTGAAATAGATAGACTTGGATAGAAATTGGATAGGTGGACTACATGCTCATTCCCTGGATTTCTTTAAATAGTTAAACGGCAAACTATATGTAATAGAGACCTAGTACCAACGAATCTGTGGTTGAGTTCAGGTCCTCTAATCCTATCTGGGGTTGATTATATATGTCCATCAAAAGTAGTGACGATACCATAGACTGCATATTTATTTAGAAATAAGTTAAGCAAACAGTTCGATGGTAGGTTACAGCGACCGATGGCATCCCGTGTTATTCAACGCATTTCTCCACTTTCCACCTTCCGTTTACGTAATGCCGAGTATGTCGCATAGATTTAGATAACCGTGTGACATATTTCTGCACTAGTTAGGTTCGTATTACTTAATTAACTATTATTAAGCGGACTGTTACGTCTCTACGTGTCCGCATGTCTCTGTTCATTATGTGTCAAAGTTTAATAGTTTACGTAACTGTATCATTTTAAGCTTAAATACAAAATTAGTGTAGATTATTCACAAAGTTTGGTACTTATCCTTAAATTTGGGCTGGGCAATCATTGGAATATATGGGTTTACATGTAATTTATTTATAAAAACCTTGCGAATCGCTAGTAAGTTGCAGAAATAAAAAAAGAGAATTTTAAAATAGATACTTTAAATTAAGTAATAAGATGATACTTTCAATTAAGTATTTTGATTTGATTAGAAAATTACCAGTTCGGCTACTTTGGTGGAATATGGATGACAAATTGAAGAATAGCTCTATCTAGGGATGGTAAGTATTTGGTTGATGACGATAAGTAAATGCTATCATCATATAGGTTATACAAGGGTTACTAGCTAATGATGCTTACTATAACGAAATAAGAAAAAAAACTTGAAACAGAAGACATTTTTTGTTTTTGGTCGAGAAATTTAAGTCACTATTTTACTACTTGTTACTAGAGAGGGCCATTATCAAAGTTTAGGGCCATTGCGTCATTGCTTTTGGACCCCTCCTCACCTTAATAAAGCTATAACTACATCTATGAATGTAGAGTTCCATTTTTTACATTTTGCAGTTGCAAATGAGCATACAGTTCACCTGGTAGCAAGTGGCCACTGCCGCAGATGGACATCTGTAATCAAACCCAGATAAAATCAGGGTCTTACCGAGGTTGGCCTCAAATGTGTTGCTACTCTCTAGGAATGCATATGTTAGAATGTTTCGGATAAATATGTTTTCCAAATCCTTCAAACCACAACACAGCAGTGCATAACTGTTATTAGGCAGAAAAAGATGTGCCGGTGGTGCTTCCGGAGTCGTACCACAAAGTGTTCTGTAAATTACGTCTGCTCAGGGAAAAACATTATTTATTATATAACCATTATGTAAATATTAAGCTGTTAGAATGTTATTGTTAAAGGCTGTTGGATAAAATGCTTATTTCCTATTTAATGCTTAATGTAAAGGACAAAATACATATGAAAGGCATAGCTGCTGTTACGAGACAAAATAGGTTGGAAGATAGTGCTGCCCTCTTTGAACCATAGGTATATTTTTCTATACAAGTCTTATCTCGCAGACATTTGCTGATTTGTAAACAAGGAGATCGTTGAGACATGAGCGAACGAATAATGATTCCTTTTGTAAAGATACATGTTTAAGCTCAATATTATCATTATAATTAAATAGTCCTCATTATGATAAGGAATATTTCTTACAGTGTCTACTTTGTTCCTACGGAGTTCGTAATTTTCGAGTATGTATTTAATAGATACCCCGACGTAAGAATGACGTTAAGGGTAGAGGAAGATTGTACGATATAGCTGGTAAAACTCTGTAAATTTTTTGGAATACTAGGAGAAGACTTTGCTAGCGAGTTTTAATGTTTATTTATGATACAAATAATTTCAAAAATCGTCCCTAAGTACCTACTCTTGTTTTGATTATAGAATTAGATTCGATTAAGGTGATTCGCAGTTAAGGATTTTAGTGTGTAAAGTTCTTTGTGTAATGATATTTCATAAAGTGTAAATGGTCTTTTGAAGTTTTTCAGAATTAAATAATTATCTTTTAGTATTTTTTTATTATGTTCAAAATAATTTATCCTGTGAAATTTTATGATTTTCAGGATATGATTTTGGTGTGTGAAACAAAAAAAAATTGGATATTCCGAAGGTTGCAATAAACGCGGGAAGTATGACAGGAGTGCAACGTTCTTTTAAAAATCGATTTAAAAATTGCGAAATAACTTCGAAATATGTATGTTTTTGATTTTGACCTGTTTCCATAATAAAGAAAAATATTTCAAGGTGAAGAAATAGCGTTAATTATAACGGTAAACACTTTCGAGACTGTTATTAACACATTTCGTTTTCAAGTTTGAACAATATATATTTGTTTCGACTAACATTGCATAAGGTACTAAAATGATAGTAAACTTATCGATGTTTAAGATTGCAATCAGTGTACTAAAATCGTGAAAAAAAGTTTTTAGACGTTTTAAATGGCAGTCTCGATGAAAGATGCGACTGCGTAATTTTTATATCTATTATATTAGTTAATATTTATTTTTAGTTTATACGTAATTATTAAAAAAACATATAAATAATCATGCTCAATCGCCAAGTAAAACACGACCCGTATATTAATGAACAGAAAAAAATATATATACGCAATTTTTATTTAAAAAACCTCTTATTTTTTATTTTCAGTTTTTTGCACATAACTGATTGACGCACAAATCATACAGTAGCATATCAGAAAGTAATATCTGTAGAAATATTATCAATTTAAAATAAATAAATACCTGTAACTAACGTAACGGAAATTAGTGATGAAGTTTAAAGTAACTGCTTCTATAAATGATTAATATTACAAGCGGAAAAATATTTTTTATTAACACATAAACCTGACACAGAAGAACCGTTGTATCTACTTTCTTTTAAAGCCACTTACTTGTATTCGACGTGCTCGGTGCGATGATAGCGAACAGCATAAAAAATAAAACTTGAATATGTTCCATTTTCAAATCAAATAGAACAGACCTAAATTAAAACAGACTAAAATAAAAAAGAAGTCCGTCACAAGACCGAATGAAATTTCAAATTTCGAACGTTACTTTTCTAAAGCCGGATACGCGTGTAGTGCACACGTTATGCCTCGGCCGGAGCGATAGAGGCTTTGGGGCTTGCTTTGCAGCCTCCGCGGATGAGCTTACTTTCGTCGTGCGATGTGATGACCGAAGCCTGTTTTGACTGTCAAGTATCGGCACGAATTATATTATTGTTCTTTTTCAGTTCTTTGTAAACGTTTAAGCGGTTTGCAAACAGTCATAAATATACTCAGAAAATATCCCCTATTGTTCCTATATTGCTAAAAATCTCTAAGATGCAAATATCAACATTTGAGGTTAAAAACAATTAAATAAGCTTTTTCTTTTATTTTCAATTATTTACTTTTTTAAAATTATATTTTTTTCAACATTAAGAAGGATATTTTTTTACAATAATTAACTTTGAAAATGAGTTAGAGATATTTATTACTAGGTTGTATGGAAATGGAAAAATATAAGCACTATTACTAAATGGGAATAAAACTATTGAAAAGTATAAATGCATGTCTTGTCCTTCTATTGTTTTTTTAAATTTCATATAAATCGGTCTGTGATTATTTTTTTTTCTGCTGAGTTAATTTGCAAAAGGTACAAAGGATAAAATATTGCTGGTTATATTTATACTGCTAGTAGGTAAATCAAGTAACTTATAAAATATAACTTATGGTTTTTAAAACCTCCCAGTTCCGTCCATTTTACGGTAATTTGTTTGTATATAGGTACGCTAAAGTCATAAAAAAGTAAACAAAAAAAAAGTGATAATAATTCGATATACGATATACTTACAATAAATGACAAAATGGCAATAACTTTTAAGGTAAGAGACCAATATTGTAAAAGAAATTATCTTAAAAGTTAAGATTAGATACGCGTAATACACGACGACTGAACCGAAACCGTTAAGTACCGGTTTGACTTTTTAAATATCGCCTGTCAGTAAACACTTCGCCTTAGCGTTAATAAAAACATGCTGATACTATTACCGGTCATCTAAAAATTCAAAAGACTTTGCATTCAAGTATCTCAAAGACCAAAAATAAGTTAATTTATGCGTGTTTAAAAATAAGTTTTTTAAATATGCATAAAAATAAATTTTAATTTCATTTATTTAATAACACTTATGACAGAAAGCTATAATGATTATTTTTGCTTAAATCAAATACCTATATATATTTTCATATACTAAAACACGTACGTAATGACAAAGATAAATAGTAAATAATAAGTTCTATAACTCTACTTTATATAATTTAATACGCCTGTTTAAAATTATATGCAATGTTGCAAGAAAAAGCTAGTCTGTAAGTTTATTTGATGTAATTATATTAAACGACGTATTTTTAAAGGTTACCACATTTAAAAATTGCTTAGCTTTAAAATTATAGACTTTTTGTGGCCCGGAAACACCACCACCACACCTATTTCTGTCTAATAACAGCAGGCTAACCTCAAGTTGGACTGGTCTTATCTAGGGTTGATTACATCCATGAGCAGCAATGGCCACTTACCATCAGTGTGGACTGTCATCTCGCCTACTGCTTCCATTTTATATATAAATAAAATTTAATTTAATTTAAAAAATAATTGATCACAATAATAAACATGATAGGCCTTCGTAATTACGTAGTATACAGCAAAATATTTTGCTGTACCGTTTGATTATGTTAATTTTGTTGAACAGGATGTTTGAATCAAATAGTTACCTTAGTGCATCGTGTGTTTTAAAAAATAGCAAACAAATGTAAGGATGAACTATAATTAAATCACTGACTTCGTTATAAATATTTATTACACTATTGCTATTAACATCATTTAAGACTTTTAGTCACTTGGCATTGTATTTCACTTTTCTATATATCTATCAAAAATTAAAGAACTCATCGTCATCGTATGGTTCTTCTTGGTTCGTTGGCACTCTAAGCGCTGACAACTTCAATCCTTTTTCCTGCATTTCATCAATTTTGGGTAGTTCCTGTTTTATTATTTCCTCCACATTGATTTTATTCAGTTCTTGTTGTACTTTCTCTTGGATGGGACCTTCTAAGGCATCCATTATTTGATAACGTAGTAAGTTCGGCAAAATGTTTACAGCAAATTCGATAACATAGTCAGCGGTGCCGGCTCCATCAAATCGAACTTGAATGTTGCCGACTTCTAAATTTAAATCTTTAAAAACAGGTTTTTTTCTGGTATCAAGGGGTTGTGCTAGAATGATCCTTCCACTTATATATTCAACTGAGAAGGACGTACTTCCAGCCCTAGACAATAAACCGCCAATTGCAGATAGGTCCCATTGTGTGATTCCTTCAAGCTTTTGGGTACCAATTTCAAAATCTGCAACGACTGTGTTGTTTTCTAGATTGAGGCTGATATTTCCAACGCGTTGAAAAGATGATATTCCTGTTATCCATGTATTACTTAAAGTAACTGTGAAAATGCTCACAGTGGTATTGTAATCCTTTATTTGATACGGATCCATTTCCATCTCTCTCACTTTTTTCCTGAGATCAACAATAACCATATCCAATGGTGAGATGGAGTTAGGAAATTGCATATCTCCCGCAACTTCATCCAATTTATTGTTAATTTCAGCTCTGGCTTTTGTGTACGCCTCCTTTAAAATGTAAGGTTTAATAGAGTCAAATAGGAATGTTCCGACGGAGTTGACGACTCCTTGCAACATGCTGCCCAAAAATCCTGCATTCTCAAAGTTCATTGCGATGGTGTTGAAGGAGATGTCTATTTTCATATCTTGTGCTCTAAGTTTTCCATCACGCTCAACTCCAAGAGTTGCGCGGGCTATGATTTTGATTCCGGTAACATCAACTGTGAAAGGACCTTGTACTTTGCTCAGCCATGTCGTCATTGTGTAGTTACCTCGAGCTTGTAGTTTGTCTATGGCCATGGCAGCATGGACCTGAAATATTGACATGAAATATTGTAGTTATTTTTAGACTGTTGTTCTAAATTTGAATATAAGAAGCATACCTGGTATTGCCATGTATTCGTAGTTATAATAAGGACTTCGGCTAAAGGTGCAACATGCAATAGATGCAATAAGTCTTCTTTTAAGATCCAGAGATTTAAATTATTCATCAAAACTGACCGTTATGGAAATTTGAGAGGAGCCTAATAGATCTTGTATAAGGGTACCCCCTTAATACTACCTCCCTACCTAATAGTACCTCTTCCTACCTGCTTTCACGGTTGGAAATCTTTACAACCGTGAAAGCAGATGTACCTTACATTTGTAATCTTTAATAGAGTTGACATAAAATAACTAACCTCCATCGCTCCTATTTCGGCATTCACGTACAGGATTCGAAATTTGCTGATCCCGTAAAGAGCAGTATTCTTGAAGTACATCGTGCCGAGTGACATCGATTGCTTCATATCTGGCACGAAGTACGGTTCAGGTATTTGCGCACCAGGTATTCCCACGGGATCGGGTTTCTTGAAGTGTTCCAGGACTTGCAGGATGTATTCACTCATCTTTTGTTCTCCTTGCGCCAGTTGTGCGTTTGTCGTTGTTTCGATTTGTAAAGCATCTGAAAATGTATACCGTCATTTCATTTTACTTCTGTTGCGTCATAATATGGAATGTACTTTATAGGATTAAAAGAAGAATAAGAAAAAAGATATTTCATTACATTAAACGTAGTAATGGCAACCATACATGAACATCTGCAATGTACAGTAATTCTACTATTTAGTTTGTTTACAATTCGTTTACAATTTACTATGATAACGAGATTCGTTTATGAATACAGCTGTTTTGTTTTAATACATCTATTACGGAATAACTCTGATAAGCCACAAAGAGACCTTATAACGATATACAAAGTAATACAATAGCATGTTAACACGAAGATAACATGATATTGCAAATAAAATGATGTTGATTGTTGCTTGTTAAAGCTTAAGTTATTTAAAGAATAGTATGTTTCGAACATTGAAACTGGTTACAAAAGATACATAGTTTTTGAAAAAATATTTATACACATGGCGTTAGACGAGAATGAATAAATACACCGAAATGGTGTACAGGAAAGTAATAAAATTAAAAAAAGTGGACTCACGTTACACATTTTAATTGACTAAGTTTATTATAGAGTCATCAATAATGTTGAACATAGATCATTACTTCAGAATGTTAGTGATAACTTAGTTATTATTGTAAGTAACTCGAGAAATATATTTGCCTTAATTTGTTTAATTATTGCTACCTACCTTGACTGGCTCCAATAACAAACACACAACACAGAAACACTAAACAAACATTCATTTTGTATCACAAGTGGACAATTTGAAGAATGGAGATCGAATGAAGGGGTCACTCAGACCGGGTTCATAGGGCGCTCCTTATCTCTAACGATATAATGATTTCGACTAACTTCGGTGGTATGTTACTGTAGTATCACTGTGAGTAATGTGAATGAATGTTTTAGTTGCAAATTTTATGGCTGATGACAGAAATTTGATATCATTAGATTATCATAAGGTAGATATAAGTATTGTTACTGTTGAATAAATTGAATGAATTCTATGGTAATAAAGATAATTATGTATTGGCTAACGATTTTCTCTAATGTCTGAATGTTAGGCGTGGTTTCTATGAATATGTGTAAATATAAATTAATTAAAATATAATCATACTAGTATTTTCCTAGGGTCACGTACTAGGTAAAAAGTATCCTAGGAAGCGGAAGGGCCAGAGAGCGCGCAGATCACGCACGAAAGAGGAGGCACCGCGGACGTAGATAACGTTCCCTGGCACAGTGTCCCTGTAGTTCCGGGATCAGAATAGGGCTACGGTATCCCCTGCTTGTCGTAGGAGGCGAGTAAAGGGAGCTTCCGGGGTAGCGAGCGGCAAGAGTGGGAGCTCGAACTTTCCAACCAATCTATCCCTAGAAGGACGGCGGTAAACGTGGTCGCATGCCGTCGTAAATACCAGATGGTGCGGTGGGCCCAGCTGCTCTCCAGGGTAGAGCCCGATAGGACAACCCGCTTCGAGGACTCCGGACGCGTTCCTTTGGTGATCCCGGAGTCCTCTTCACAGCGCCGAGGACGGCCACCGTGGGTGTTTTAGTGCCGTAAAAAACCAACATAGCTCTCTTCATAATTCCCCCCAGAACAAAAAAAAACGGTTTGAATTTTACGGCGGTACCTTTTGAAGATTCCCCCCTCGAGAACAAAATCCAAAAAGGTAAAAAGTATCCTATGGGTTTTATGTATGTCCTATGTCCTTGAATTACATATATGTGTGCCAAATTTCATCGAAATCCAATCAGTAGTTTTTATGCGAAAGAGTAACAAAGAAACATACATCCTCGCAAACTTTCGCATTATAATATTAGTAAGATATGTACATTCGTTAATGTAATGTCATAAATGACCATTTATGACAAAAAATCATATAAGTACATGAATGAATCATATTTATGAATATGTTTAGTGAATGTTTCCTACAATACTTAAGTTTTTTGGCTTTAAGATAAACAACAACTCATACAGTTTTATATTTTTTAGACTTACTATTTTTTATTTATTTAGACTTCTATTAGTTAATAAAAAATATTATATGCCCTCAGATGACATTTTGAATGTCCAGTTTAAGACACTCAATATTGTATTGTGACTAACAACTTGTGAGGCGTGTTCTGTTTGCTCGAAAAATCGCTCAAACGACATGTTAACAATATATTTGTAATATTGTAATACCTACCTACCTAGGTCTTACAGTAATGAGATTTGTTTGAAAAAAATCCTTAAAAATAAATGGCAAAATAAAAGTTCTTCATGTACTAAATTAATAATCGTAAAATTATTAATAAAATAATATTCGCGCCAATAAAATTTTGTCAAACATTTTTTGTTACTTAAACAAACTATGACAAATTGTAAGTGGTGGTGCCATCTATTGGAAACACATAGAAGTAAATTGATACTTTTAGATCTTTCGATCAAGTGAAGATCAAGCATTTGAGACCTACTACTTTATATGGTTACGGGCTAAATATACAGATGGCGCTGTAATTGATATTATTTAAAAAGTGCGCACATGAGTAATATAATATTTAGTAAATAATAATAATTGAATTGCTAAATATATAAACTTCGGTACTAAGTTCGTGTAAAACGTATATAAGTTAGGGAAACTCTTAAACCAGTTCTTAAATCTATCATTATCATCAACCATGAACGACAGCAGTGAGGTTTATAAAATTTTAGCTATAAGTCCAATGTTTCCTTAAATAAATTATTGTGCCACTCCGGTAAAAATATTGAAGACTAATTTCATGCTTGTGCATTAATTTCACCATTATCTTTTTTTTTGTGATAGCATAACGTGCAAGCTTCAATATCGGTAACTTAACTAATCTATGTTCAAATTATGTATTTACATATGGACCTGTTTATTTGTTGTTCATAGCTTGTAGTTATTAAATCAATATGGATATATGTTTTTAGACTAAGTCAAAATAACTGTATGTTCTGCGCTTAATTCATATCGTGTGTTAATATTTTAATCGTACCAGTATACTCGTAAGTGAGGATTTTTAGGTATTTGTTTCCTTATGACCTCCTATTGGTAACAGTAGGAGACATAACACAGCAACAATTTATATTTCATAACTAGCTGAGCCCCGCGGTTATACCCGCGTAAAAAAAAATGTAACTTGACATAGTTACATATACGTGCGCGTAAAGCGCGCGCGGTTTGTTAGGATTTCATTTTTTATGCGAAACCCTAAATTAATTTTCTAAAATAGAAGTAGCCTAAGTTACGCCTTGTGACATTAGCTATCCAACAGTAAAAGTCCCGTCAAAATCGGTTCAGTGGTTTCAGAGATTACCCAGAACAAACAGACAGACAGACAAAAATTTTAGTGATTGATGATTTGCGATCAGTATCGTGTATACTTTCATATGCATTAGGTAAAAAGCCGTAATTTTGATATAACAAACAGACATTTCAATTTTAAATATATGTATAGAGTGTAGATTTTAAAACTGGTCCCATTCACACACTATTTATGTGTTTCATATTGGGGAATTCACTTCGTAGAAGCCTTAACATAGGAGGAAATAATACCACTGAACACACCACTGAGTAATGTTTTCCACATTAAGAAAAAATTAAGGATAAGGGAAAGGTAACTAGAACTTGAGCAAGCATACAAAGTAAACTTATAGATACTTATAGATAATTATAATTTATGTATGATTCGAGTTTCTGGCTAAAGGCTATATAGATTATTGATGTTATTATAATAATAAATATACCTATATCATTACCAATATCTTTAAATCATAATAGTTATTATAGTACTTTCGGTTTTATTTTAATGAACAAGCAAAAATACTATCAAAATTGTTATATATTTAACTTATTCTATTCTAAATTTATTCTACACTTACACATTCCACATATGTCTAGCTGATATTTTATGCATAATGACTAGTTATTTTTTTAAATTTCCATAAATTTGTATGAGCATATTATTTTCTTTTTCTGATATTTATGCAATATTTTAATAACTATAAATATTAAAAGTTAAAAAAATCATCTTCATTCGTCTCCTCTTTTATTGCCCTAAGCTCTGATAACTTAAAACCACTTTTTTGTATTTCATCCATTTTTGGTAGTCCTTGTTTTATGGCTTCCTCAACATTGAACTCGTTAAGTTCTCGTTGTATCTTCCATCTCATTGGAGTCTCCAATACTGTTACTATTTGATATCTGAGAAGATTAGGTAATATATTTACCGCGAGTTCTATGATGTAGTCCATAGTTCCAGCCCCATCCGAACGAATTTGTATGTTACCAACATCGAGTTTCAAGTCGACGAACTGTGGCTTTTTTCTTGTATCAGCGGGCTGTGCTAAGATTATTCTTCCATTTAAATATTTCATTGAGAAACTAGCGGTGCCCACTCTGGAAATCATTCCGTTTACTGCAGATATTTCCCATTGGGTACTCCCTTGCAGTTCCTCAGTACCTATTTCAAAATCAGCCACAACTGTATTGTTTTCTAGCGTTAAGCTAATATTGCCAACTCTCTTAAATGACGATAACCCAGTTAACCACGTGTTTGACATAGCAGCTGAAAATATTCCTATAGATGAGTTATAATCGTCTATTTTAAATGGATCCATTTTTAAGGCACGCACTTTCTTTCGTGCATCTATTATCACCATATCTAAAGGTGATATAGAATTGGGGAATTCTATGTCGCCAGCTATTTCATCTAGTTTTTTATTAATCGCTTCTCTGGATTTGGTATATGCTTCCTCCATAATGTACGGCCTGATAGACTCGAAAAGGAAATTGCCTCCTGTATTAACAAAACTGGTAATTAAGAAACCAAGGGCACCAGCGTCTTTTAAATTCATAGAAACAGATTGAAAAGATATTTGTATTACTATATCTTGGGCAGTAAGCTTTCCTTCGCGTGTGATGCCGAGTGTTGCTAGCCCCGTAACGCTAATGCCAGTAAGTTTGACGCTGTAGGGACTGCGAACTTCGCTCCAGAATGAATTTGCAACACAGTTTCCTTTGGCTTCAAGTCTATCTATTGTCATGTTGGCGGTTATCTGAAACATATTTTTTTATTATTAGTATTAAAGTTTTTTTGGTAAGTAAGATTAACTATTTATGAAAATTCGATGTATTGACCTTCATTGACCCAATTTCAGCATAAATATGCTTGATTCTAAATTTGCTTAATCCATAAACAGCAGTGTCTTTAAAATTCAGAGTAGTAAGACCAAACGATTTTCTCGTATCTGGAACGGATATTGGTTCTGGAATATCGGCGCCTGGCACTCCCACAGGATCGGCATCTTGAAAGTGTTCCAGGACATCTAGAATATATTCGCTCATCTTTTTCTCACCTTCGGCGAGTATAGCCGCAGTTGTTGTTTCTGGTGCATAGTAATAATCATCTGCAAAGAAAATTAATACTTGGTTATAAACATCTATAAATATTGCTTTTGTCTGAGGATAAATTTCTAAGAAAGGACAAAACAATTAAGATTTTTTTCTCTGTTATTTGTCTTTTTATTTGGTAGTTATTACTAATTCTAGTGTCTTATCAATTAAATAATGGATGTTATTTTAATTTTCTAATTATAGTAGAATTTCGAAAACTGGGCAAAATACTTGTACGGAGAAATACGTGTTGATTCATTTAACGATAAGAGTTTACTGCCTATTTACTATTAAATTGAACAACAACTCAAATGGAACAGAAGTGGACTAGACTTTTCTCAAAAATGTATTATAGTTTCGTTATCCCATGTGACCAAGCTTGTGAATTTTTACGAGGTTAGTAGACCTCTGGGTTAAAATAGTACAAAAACTGTTGCTACGATCATAAATGCAATAGAATGTGATGCTGGTAGTGGTGGTGGTACCGCTACAGTTGAAGCACGTATAAATCTGGTAATAGTAAAAAATGTATTGACCTTTATATCAAAGTATTAGATGTTATCATGGGTTTGTATGCAAAATTTGACAAAAACAATACCTAAGTGTCTAATGTATGACTCACCTGGGTTCTGTCCAACAACCAATAAAGGGTAAATAAGTATAAAATATTGAATCCACATTCTTTGATATATTCTGCAGTAAGATGTCTGATTGAGGATAATTTATTATATTTGATAATGCTTCAAATAACGGGAGCATACTGATGTAAAATTATTCGTTCTGTCGGTTCATAGGTCCTAAATTATCATTAATATACGTCATTTTATCCCAACATTTAGCTCAATCTTTCTTATCTAAATATTTTTTTAAGTAAAATAGACCAAGAGTTAAAATTATCGATGTGTTTAAAATGTTACACATTATTTCATTGAGTTCATTTTTATTTGTTTTCAAATTCCTTCTTCTTAAAAAAAAGAACAGTCACGAATCTTTTTATGGGATTTATTTATAAATCTGTTCGATTTATAATTAAATGTTACATGTCCGTTTAGATTTTTATGTTCAAATGTGAGAAACACAGCAATACTTATAAAACTAATTTTGGCAAAGTGTGTCAAATACGTTACCAAATGCGTGATAATTTGCCAAAGGGTGGGTTGACAAGGGCTATTATCAGCCCATCACGCACTCGAAAATGTAAGTTAAAATAATATTGTAAGTTCCTTTACTTTATGAAATTTAAATAAAACGTTTGAAATAGCGCTCTTGGTCTATATTGAATATTTATATTTGTATCCGCGTCTTTCCGCATTACATTATCTGAAGTTTATATTTTATTATATTTAAAATGGTATTCCCTGTAGTTAAACTCCAGTGATACCATTGCCTCATCACACATCTACATTACAACATCATTATGTATCATATTATGCTTGTCCGTGTCCAAATTTATCATATGTGATAGAAATGGTTTTATGATCGATTTTGGTAAGGGGTAGGTAATCTACTCTAAGGAGAATTAGGACTGTGTTTGGCCATATTGGTGTTATTGGTGATACGCTGTTGGTTCTATCGACTAAATCAGAATTCTTCCTGTGTCTCCAAAGGCAAAAGGTTCTGCCATTTTTAAAACTAAACAAAAACACAATCGATAAAAAGTAACTTTGATTTTGTTTGCAAATTCTGACCTTAACTCACGTATCCGGCCCCGACCTTGACTGTTAATGAAATCCTAGGGTGGTGCGGATTATATAACTTAGTTCTGGGAGCTACGTTACAAAACCTATACTAATATATAAAGCTGAAGAGTTTGTTTGTTTGAACGCGCTAATCTCAGGAACTACTGGTCCGATTTGAAAAATTATTTCGGTATTAGATAGCCCATTTATCGAGGAAGG
>MOOZ01001609.1:0-17070 GCA_002930495.1 Cecropterus lyciades | reverse complement strand
GATTTTTTATTATTACAAAAATATGGATATCAAATGAAAGCTAGTAAATATACAAATAAAAAAAATAAATATAGTAAAAGTATTATTATATATATATATTTTTGACCATTTTGACAAAATCATATAAAGCGTTTAATTCAATAAATATGATTTTGAACAAAAACATATTTATTGAATTTAACAAAAATCACAGTCGGGTGTTTTGTTTTAATTTTTTACAATGTTTTATTTAATTGGACGTTTGGTGATTCGTCTCCGGGGTACAACCACCACGTCTGTTGAATCACAGTAGTGTTAAGTGCCACTATGCTATGTATTTTCATGCTTCATGGTTGGCAACTCCTTCGTAATTGGTTTAGAGGCTCAATTCTATCTAGGGTTGATCATTAATTATATTTTATATGACGACCCACGTGGCGGAGCGGTCATCATACCGGTCTGACACGCAGTGGGTCCCGGGTTCGATTCCCGGCCAGACAGACATTTGAATGATGAGTTTAGATTTCTGTTCTGGATCTGGATGTTTGTGTGTCCATGGCACTGTATTTGTCTTTGTGTGTCCATGATCCCCACGACACAAGAGAAAATCCTAATGTGTAGAGTGTCAAAAGCGTTAATACAAAAGTAGCCGGAAAATGAAAACTACATTCGTATAACAAAAACATTGTGCACGTCATATTTATAACCTCGAATTAAGAAAAAAGTCGTTCGATTCAATATTTTTGTTAATATTATACCGGGTGGTGTAGGTCTTGAATTAAACCATTTCCTCTTCCCTTGGATGTTGGAGGAGGGAAGTAAGGTTGGTTGCCCTCCAGGGGCAGTATAATCCTCCTGTCTAACATCATCACTCATTACGGTAACCAACACGTATCAGGCGCGGTGACTATTGACAAAAGCCCTATTAGGGGAGGCCTACTACGCAAAAACCTGACAAGGTTATCAATTAGACAGATCAGAGGATTAGCACAGCTATCCAGCGAGGTAATGTTGACAGCGTTTTGGGATTTTTGGGAACGGTTCCCAAGGTTAGCAATTTGTATGTTAGGGTGAAACTGAAAACCAGCGCCGTGGCTTCGTACGTAGCCACGGCAGTAGCTGAGTTTCGTCCGTTTCATGATGTTATTATGTCACAGCACGGGTAGTTTACTGTTTACTTTCCTTGTGTCTTATTTAGTTATAAGTAATATATTTATTTTTTCTTTTATTTATGTTTATGTTTACTTTAATTTGTAGTGCTGTGTATTCTTCGTGAATAAATACTCGTTCTTTCTTTCTTTACTTTCTTTATAAGGCTTTATAATATATCATTATATTAATACGTGAAGCAAAAACTTTGGACCCCTTTTTACAAAAATTGCGTCGACGGAGGAGTATTAAATTTTTGGCACACTTATAGTTTATATGTCGAAGAAGTGCAGAACGCTAATATTTTTCAATAATAATGCTTATAAAGTACATTAAATCAGTAAATAAAACATTACACACACTACCATGCATTTGACACACACAAACACACGAATATATTACACGCACGTACATATTCTGTGTTCGAAGTGTTACAAATACATATATTTAGTTAAATTAAATAAAACATGTTGCTGTCATTGTCATATGTCATATAACGCGTTATTGCTTTTAAATGCAGCTTACTCAATTAAATCTCATTTCCCTACAATGACAATTTAAAAAATAATCTTAAAATTAATGTACAGAGGAAAATTCGTTTTCAACTTTGTAGTAGAAAAGAATATAAATTTTTATTTGGGTTTAATTACGGTCGAATTTCGACCGCTGCGAAGGGAAACTATATTTAAAGTTTAATTATATAGGTATTAATTATTTTTATTATTTGCATTATATATATTTTATCTATAATAAATTCTGATCATGCTTTGCATCACTGCTGATTTACAGTAAAATTGCAATAGTCTAATAACTATAAACAAAATTAGCTTTTTCTTTTTTTTTTTAATATGGAAGTAGCAAACGAGCATGCAGCTAACCTGATGGTAAGTGGCTACTGGCGCCTATGGACATCTGTAATCAACTCTAGGTAAGAACAAAGTCTCACCTAGGGTTGGCCACAGATGCGTTGCTACTCCTGAGGACTGAGATGGAATGCCTCGGAAAAGTATGTCTCCCTTACCACACCCTTCAGACCAGAACACTACAGCGCATAACACTGCTGCTATTAGGTAGAAATAGGTGTGGCGGTGGTGCTCCGGAGTCGAACCACAAAGAGCTCTACCACCTTCAGCTATGTTCCATTTTGTTAAATTAATGTCAGTTATTACTAAAATGCCTTTACTTAGATAGTTTAGACTTAAATTCAGTTGAATAGATTGTTTTAGAAATAAGATCTCTTAATAAATCAATATAGGTACCAGTAACTATTGTAAAATAACTTTGTTCGTGTGCTAAACAAAAAATCAGTATTAGTAATATCTTTTGAACATTTAAACAATTTTATCCTTTTCCAAGTGCAAAATTATATTAATACGAATACACATGATGGCCCGCTGTTTTACGTGCGTTTAAAAGATACCATTATTTTAATTGTAATAACCTTTAATAGACCAGATAGATTTAATGAAACGAAGATGAGGTAATTTTTAATCGCAAAACAATTATTATAAATATTTTTTATTCATATTCAATAGTTTGGCTTTGATGTGACTTCAAACGCACAAACAAATAGGCAGATAAAATTTCTTTAAAAAATATAGAATTTTCTATTATTTCTTATTCTCAGTCCCCCAGACTATTTATTTTACCCGACTTCTCGATTATTTTTCTTTTTTTTATGTTTGTTACTTCGACACGTAGGACATAGATTCGTCGTTGTGATCTAACAAAAAATATATATATTTTTTGCTTTTTGTTGCATAGAAGTTTCTATGCCTTGTTAAAACATTTTTTTTTGATAATTATCTGATCGTGTCTGTAACACGCAGAAATGACTAACAAGTATTATATATATGGATAATACTAAGTCACGGTCACTCTTTTATATATTATTTTCAATACCTGATCTTGAGGAAGTTTTTCAAAGAACATATACAATAGAAAACAAATAGACCCACATTCAACACAAAAACAAAACAAAAAGATAAATCTCATGCATTTTGTACTCATTAATAATCGATCAAACTTTGTATACAGCGATTTTTGTACTTTTTAGGGTTCTGTACTCAAACGGAAAAACGGGACCCTTTTACTAAGACTCCGCTGTCCGTCTAGTTTGTCCGTTAGTCCGTCTGTCCTTAAGACTCGCTGTCCGTCTATTCGTTTGTCCGTTAGTCCATCCGTCCGTCTGGCCGGTTGGCCGTTTGTCCGTCTGTTTGTCACCAGTTTGTATCTCATGACTCGGATAGCTGAAATTTTCTCAGATGATGTATTTCTGTTGCTATAATATCAAATACTCAAAGCAAAATAAAATATGTGTTTGGGGGTTCCCAAACAATAAAGGTGATTTTTTTGTTCGATATTAATAACGGCAACAGGTAATCATTTGAAATATTTACAGAATTAAGTTATATATATATGTATACGTATATTCACTTTAACAATAGTTAAATTAAAATAAAATAAATATTTAAGGGTGGCACCCATACAACAAACGTGATATTTTGCAGTTTCTTAGACATACCGGTACGAACCCTTCGTGCGCGAGTCCGACTCGCACTTGGCAGGTTTTTATTCCACATTCGCTGTACGTTACCTTGATCTTCGTGTAATTGGCTCTTCTTATGCGGAGCTATATAATAGTATTGGTTCCCCTGTCTTGCATAGTGGTGCTCGGAGCGTTGACAAAGACGGTTAAGTGATTTGTTGACAGGCCGTAGTACGAGCAAAAGCAAAATGTTTTCCCACAATCAGCTGTTTACGGTAGGCGTTTTGCTGTGCAGTGTCACTGGCGCCCTCTCCGCTCAATTGCGTAAGTAAATTTTTTTATACTGAAATTTAGAGTATTAAAGTTTGGTGCTGTAAACGTTATGGGTGCCGTTTTAAAGGTAAGCCAAAATAATATGTTTACTTCGGGCTACATATTAAATTTACTTTTTTAAAGGACAATACGAGACGATCTTTAAATGAATTTTATTTATTACAATAGTCCATAGATAAAATTATTTGCAACAATATCCTGAATTGTATATATAAAGTTCTGGCATAGTTTAAGCTTATTTAATTTCGATTATCAAATAAGTTTTAATTAATTATCGGTCTTACTATAATAGAATATATAATTTATTTAAATTACATTGAAGTCAACATAATTAAAAGTGTAATAGATATTGTATTATAAGTTTTACTATATGAAGTTTAAATATTTTAAATAATTATCATTCATTTTAATTGTAACTCGGCCTCTAAGGTGATAAAATTGCCGAAGATATTTTGCGACCTTAGAGGCCGAATATCCGAGCGCTTCTTATGCTAAAAATAGGTTTAAAGAGAAATTAGATCACTTAATATTACGTAACGTAACATTGTACGATATTTAACTTAATATTGAGTATTGTTTATTTTTTAATGTTAGTTCGATAAATATAAGGAAAACATATTAATAAAATTCCGAACTTAAATTAGAAATACAGATGATTTATTTTTAAATAAATTAATGTAACCGATACGGTTAGCAACATAAGTGATATCAAATTTACTCATGAGCCGTATTATATACTTATTGATTGATATTTTAAATGATTATTTTTGATTACAGAAAATAAATAAGAAACACATTAAGATGTACATTTCCAATTACTACACTAAGATCAATACTAAGTGTAATAGGTATTCACTTCTATTGAGAATCACGAGTCTTTTATTATTTTCTAAAATACATTTTTGAATTATCAAGCGATGTTTACAGTCAACTCTAAATTTGCGAATTTTGCAAATTAATATTTATATGTTATTATTTATATTATATGTATTTATACAATAAAATTAAGAGTTCCGCGTGAAATACAAAAACTAAGTTCTAAAAGAATCACACAACATATATTTCCAAATTGCTTGGGGTCTGAGACTAGCCTGGACTGAGACTAGGTAACACTTAGTCTTTATTTTATTGAATCTGTCTTATCAAGTCTTTACGATTTAATTTTTTTTTACTAAGCTACACTTTATAGACAAATTTTGAAGATCCTAGATTACGAAAGCTAGAATTTTGGACAATTGGCTCATTCTATAAAGTAGAATCCTACTAACAAAACATTTCCTTCTTAAGGGGTTGAATACGTATATTTTAAACGCGGACGAAATGACGATTGAATAATACGTTAATATAAATACAATTTGATAATTTTAACGAAGTGTATTAATGTTAACTAGTTTAAATTGATGTCTTGTATCATCACTTTGCAATAAATTATCACACTAATTTAAAACGTCATTAACTTCGAAGCTATAACTTACAGAACTGTTGTGTATGTTAAATAATTTATTTAATGTGAAGGTCATATTATTAAGGAAAGTTCAAGTTCTGTGTACGGGTTACTGAGTATTTATTTTTATTTCTTCGTAAAACGAGTTTACTGTCTTTCATTTGTTGACAATATGTTCTGTTAATTAAAAGAAAAAGCTGTTTCAACATTTTTATTCGGAAATGATTCGTTATAGACATCTTTTTTATTATCAATAACAAGCTCTTTATATGTATTTCCTCTTTATATGAAACTCGATACCATATCATTTCCATAAAAATATAGTTTGCTTAAACTATTGAAACATAAGCTTTTGGTGTTTTTGTTTACACCACTTAAATATAGGTATCTATAATTTACGGTATACGGTAAAGTAGATCTATATCCTTTTATAACATTTTCAACGTTTTTACGTGTAACATATTTACTTATCCCTCTTTCACCATATTTCCTTTGGTTTGTACACACACAGTCCACTGAAATATTATTTGTATGCTACTGATTTAAAATAAACTAGATTATTTCCGCACCTCCACTTAGTTCAGTCAGGGTAATGATCCCATGTGTTAGTCGAGGTCATAAACTACCTGTTTGCCAAATTTCAGTGAAATCAGACTTGTAGTTTTTGTGTGAATAACAATCACACATACAACTTCGCCTTCATCATCATACAAGCTTTCGCATTAATGATATAAGTAAGATTGGTCTGGTTTATTTTGATACTTATTGACTTGTTTTGTAATTTATTATGCCTTTATTAATTCTGTATAATTTCAATTAGCTTGTCTTTTAAATCTATTCACTTCTTAATATATTAATTTTAGAATAAGACAAATTATATTGTACGCCGTATGGCAGGACATAGCGAATAAACCAACACTTTGTCAGCTATATATTACGTGTCCACAATAAATATGCTTTGACTTTGACTTTGATCATTCGATACAAGATATCAATAGATATATGATAGATAAGAAATTCAAAAATACAGATGATTTAATTTAAAACGCTTTCACTTGAACTAGACTGAATTTCACTCAACCATTCATTATAATAACCACAAGGTGTTTACGACACAGTATTACGTAGTTCCAAAAACATTACGTAGAGCCAACATTATTACGTGGCTGATGACAGTTTTTTATTTTCTATCTAATGACGATGATGAACATTTACGAAAACTGTTACGGTAACGTCCGGTCGTAAGATGTTTAAACAATGGCGTTGGTATTTTTTAGTTTAGTATTGTTTTGGTTCTAAATTTAAGTTAATGATTAAGTTAGCCATATGTCAACGGTATTCCGGTACACTTATATATGAAGCGACCATCTCAGCCCGCGGAAGTAGCAATGCATCTGTGATCAACTTCAGATAGAACCCTTATTCTATATAAAGTTGCTTACAGATGTCCATAGGTGGCAGTGACCACTTACCATCAGGTGGAGTATCATAAACATAAACGCTTTCTACACTCATAGCCCTACAGTAGGATTTTCTCCTGTGTCGTGGGTGCCATGGACACCCAAAGACGAGTAAACAAACACCCAGCCCCAGAACAGAAATCTAAACTCATCATTCAGATGTCTGCCTGGCCGGGGATCGAACCCGGGACCCACTGCGTGTCAGACCGGTGTGGTGACCGCTCCGCCACGCGGGTCGTTGGAGGTGGAATGCATGCTTGTTTGTTTCTTTAATCTGATAAAAACCTAAGCTGACATTCCCACGGCTCCGTCCGCTTCAGTCATGTTAACCACAGTAATAAGTATCGTATATGTTAAATCTAGATCATAAACTATCTGTGTGAGAAATTTAAGCGGAATCAGATCAGTAGTTTCATGGAAGAGTAACAAACACACATACATTCTCACAAATTTTTGCATTTATAATAAGTAAGATTTTGGCTTATTAATTTGCTCACCCATGCACAAAACTTATAAATTTGCATGATATTCTGATATATAGCTAACTATATGTATGTAGAGCACTCTATGTAAGTATGGGTGTATAGTACGATAAAGTGGGAATACTGTCACCGCTACCCTAACCTATTCCTGCGATTGTAGTAACTGCCACTCAAGGATGAAAATCAAAGTTCGAATGTCCAAGTTCATTTGAGTTTATTATCGCCAATTCACTTTAGTTAATATCATCAATTCTACAATTAAGTATATCAAATATAGGTACGTATTTGCAATAGATTTGTGTTTGCATGCAGTCTTGTCTCATGTACTTTAATCCATGTAAAATTACTTAGTAGATTGTTGATAATATACTGTTTAAGGCTATGTTCTAACATGCAGTGTAATTTGTTGATACTCTATTGTACTATGCTTAAATATAGTACAGGGCTCTAATGCTATTGTCTTTAATAGTAGCCATTATATTGTAGGTAGTGATAGCTTAGGTTGCTTAGGTTTTAGGTTCGATTCCCAGGTAAGCATCTTCGATTTATTGATTTCACTTAAGTGTCCTTTTGACTCTACTAAGTAATTTAACAAATTACGAACTATTTATTGCAAGAGGATATTAAAAATATGTCTGTCTAGTAGGAATACGAATAAGGAACGATATAAAGAGTCAGATAAATTAGGGGTCTCAAACTTTTTGGGGTTTCATCGGGTTACAGGTTCCAAGGGCTTACAATAACTTGATTTCTTACTAGATAATACTGTAGTCATCAACCTATTAGTGAACACATGGTAAGAAAGGATCTATTCTCAGATTAGGTGGTGTAATTTGATAATTAACTAACAATCGAAAAATAACAGTTCCTGTAATCGAAAAGCTGACGATCCGCGTGGTGGAGCAGTCACCATACCGGTCTGACACACAGTGGGTCCCGGGTTCGATCCCCGGCCAGACAGACATCTGAATGATGAGTTTAGATTTCTGTTCTGGGTCTGGGTGTTCGTGTTTTCGTTTTTGTGTGTCCATGGCACCCACGACTCAGGAGAAAGTCATACTGTGGGGCTATGAGTGTAGAAAGCGTTTATGTTATTAAATCGTAGGTATTTGTACAAATTGTAACTTGTATGTATTTAAGTAAATATTGTTTATTTCTGTACGCCTGACATTGTAATTCCTGTTTTGTCTTTAAGGAAATTGTGAACTCTTAATAAGAAATAATAAAGATCTTAAACCAAAAAAGGATTAAAAACTGTGTTTAAGATTGTGATTTTAAAATTGTAGATATAACTTATAAACATGTTTACCATGTAGAACATGATTTAAATTGATTGAACGATTATTAATTAAGTGTTAATTAAAATAAATTACTATATAATAGTTACTGTAACATGAGCTTATAATTATTATCTTAGTATTATACTCGGTCATTGTAACTTACCAAGGTGAAGCCTTGAAAATACGGCAGTAGGTAACTTCACTATATTCTTTAATATCATATTAAGTTAGTGTTTCAATACTAAATATATATTAGAAATATATAAGAAAAATTACAAAAAGTATTTTTTTTCTGCCTAATAACAGCAAGCATTCCGAGGCATTCCATCTTAGTCCTCAGATGTAGCAACGTATCTGTGGTTAACCTTAGGTGAGACTTTGATCTTACCTAGGATTGATTACAGATGTCCATGGGCGGTAGTAGCCACTTTCTGTCAGGTGGGCTGCATTCACGTTTGCTACTTCTATAATCGAAATATCGAAATATCGGCAAAAAAAACTAAAAACCACATATCGTGAGTACCCATAACACATTAAAATGTAAAAAATACTTCTATACTATAAAAAAAGAAAAATATAGGTATTTTATAATAACTAATTCTGAAGTATCAAAACTTCCTGATTTATCGGTAGTAACACCGGCAACGAATTTCTGTCTTATCAGCAGTGTCCACTGGATTTAGGTTTGGAGTTTTCATCTCTTTCGCCCAGTGATAGTGAAATAATGAAATAGTGAAAGTTGATAGTGAAATAACAGACTTTTTAGAGGGAGGACTATCGCCCAAAAGGTAACCGAGGGGCTCAAGTACATATTCACCACTGGCAGTGTCGAAAGCTCCTGTGTTCTAGTTTACTGCTAAATAGCCTACTTCCATATATAGTGGAAGTGATATACTCTAATTTTACCCCAGAGTTGCTCGACCATTTTTTAAGTCTTTTATGGGAGTGCACGTGACCAACACCAGGTGGGAAACTTCGTTTAATAGAATGTATGTTGTTCACGTGTGTATTCTATCAAAACAATATCCAGTACGTGATGCGTACGTACACAATAACAATAATTTATCAATTCGTATGTATAAAGTTAGTATAAAATTGAACGTCCAAAACAAAACAGATTTCTCATACCAATGATAGATAAAAACTTCTTTGTTTAATAATTTGAAAAAAAAAACACGTATTTATGTAATATTTTGACTATTACTTTACTACTAACTTATTTAAATATTAAGGGATACTTGCGGCTTTAAATAAGAATTATAATTCGAAAGAACAAGTAAATATATTAGGTGATTTTTTGACACCGTCGTAGCCACCAAAAATTGTATACAATTAAATTAATTATTTACGGTAGGAAAACTGTTAAGAATGATAGGGCATAACCTTTTCCAATTTCCAAAATAAGTTTTATAAACAGCTTACCTTATAATACTTCTGATGGAATTCAAGTTAGTCAATTTAACTTGCTCTGTCATATTAAAAACATAGATAAATAATAACAATGAACAGCTATGTTATTCTGTAATATCATTTTATCACATTGTATAATAAATTGAACTAGTTTTTACAAAAGTTTTCAAATAGGAAACGAGTATGCAGTCCATCTGATGGTAAGTGACCACTGCCGTCCATGGACATCTATAATCGACCCTAGATAAGATCAGAGTCTTACCTCAGCCTAGCTACAGATGCGTTGCTTGCCCTGAAGACTAAGTTGGAACGCGTCAAATAGATATAGAAATACTTACCACACCCTCTAGACCAGAACCTAGTAACGTACAACTGCCGTCTTAAGCAGGTGCGACGGTGGTGTTTCCGGAGATGAACCACAATTCAGTTCTAGTAATTAACGGTGGTCTGCTTGACTATGGCCTGAGCCTCTCAATGTACGAGCAGACCCGTGCCCAGAAGTGTTATAGATTATATATTGAGGTTGCATTTAAATTATTAATACTTAGAATCATGTTGTCACAGCTGTGTTGCTATGATGATTAGATTATAGTTGTACTGCGATTATGTGGTCAATGTTATGAATTAATCATGATTATTGTGAACGCTTGTCGATAATGGTGTTATAAAATATACTGTAACCAAGCTTAGACGCTTCTAAGAATCCTTTCCGGTGTGTTTCAAGGCTAACTTATGCGTCATGACGTGCGAGTATGCCTATGGAAAGTTATAGAAACATGGACCACCCATGAGCAAAGTTCGCTTACAAATGAGAATGTACGTGTAGGTTTACCAAAGATCGGTCATGAGTGCGTTGTATCCCTAAGGGTTGGTGGTACCTATGCCCTTAACAAATAACCAATCTAAGGCAACACGTATAATATTTTAGTTTGTGATAGATTTCCGTGGAAATTCCTTATATGTTGGAATAAAAATATCATAAGGCAAAAAAATTCATGGCAAATATCTCGTTTAATTCACAATTAATAATAGTGAAATTCCCCTTTTTATTTACAAGATTTTATTTATTTACAGCTTCATACATAAAAGTATGCAAGAGAGAGCAAAGCACGATTGACGCGTGTGTTCGCAACTCCATCGAGAATCTGAGACCTCAGCTGGTGGATGGCATCCCCGAGCTCAACGTGCCAAGCATCGAGCCTTTCTTCATCCCTGAGGTATGTTACTGATTTTCTTTTTGTAATAAAGATAAACATAAGTGTAGCTATAGCATTTTTAAGGGGGGAGTCCAAAAACGGGGTAAAAAATGTCAGTTAGTCTCAGATCTTTACGATTGCACTCCGCTGTCCGGCTTTATTTCATGAACCGTAATAGCTCGACGTTTGAAATTTTCACAGATGATGTATTTCTGTTGCCGCTATAACGACAAATGAGACGACTAAAAGCTCAATAAAATAAATATTTAAGAGGGCTTCCATAGAAAAAACCAGTATTTTTTGCCGTTTTTTAAAGAATGTTTCCGAAACTTGTCGACAATTAAACAAAAATGTATTCCTGTTTATAGATTTTTTCTTTTTTTCAATTATGCTGAGGACAGGGGGTCCTTAAAAGCCAAATTCAGAAAATAGTAGGTATAGGTAGGAAGATGCTATTAGTTTTCTAAATACTCGTTAATAAAATTGTGACTTAGACTTAGTGACTGACCAAGTTATCAACACAGCCGAAAGTGCTGAAATTAGAAACCTGAATTTTTCTGCATGGTTCCTTTAAATAGCACAAGAGAAAACTAAGAGATTTTTGGAAATTCCACACCAAAAGAGGTATTCTATGTATAATTTAGGCATAAGAAGTGTTGGTTGAAAACTAGTTTTAAATAAAGTACCGATATTTTTAATTAAGACTATTTAGTCCAATAACGTCTTTCATTGGTTATTTTAAAAGAACCGAGGAAGTACTCTTGTAAGCCTTGAAATAAAAATGCTGATATTCGACCGCAAATAATACTCATTTCCGGATTTCAGGATCACATAAGAAAATACGTCAATCAGTAGTCGTGACGTCACGAAGTCCAACCATTTTTGTAATTGCGTAAATAATAAATATCCAGTTTCGTTTATGTGACAATATCAAGTCGGTCGGTTCTTTTTAACGACACTTTAGTTACAAATATGAAATATGAAGACGTGTTTTCGTGTTTCATATTTCATATTCATAGAAGATATTTCATAAAAGACAAGTGGTTATTGCCATTCATGGACATCTGTAATCTACTGATAAGATGGTCGGTTCCTTCTGATGACACTGAAGTTACTAACATGAAACATGAGCTCACGAAGAAGTGGTCACTATTACTCATGGACATCTGTAATCTACCTGGAACAAGATTAAGTCTGACATCAGCAATAAGGAATATGTTACCCTTAAGGACTAAGTTGGAGCGCCTCGAGTAAATACTCGTTAGACCTTAACATATCCGCAAAACCAGGATGCAGCTGAGCAGCTGTCTGAGTATTGACTACTGTTATAAGACAGAAATAGGTATCGCGAACGTCCTCCCGGAGTCAAAACACAGAATGTTCTTCGGTATTCAGCATTCTTTAGAAAATTTGTCGTCAACATAAATGTACCTAATACCGCGTTGTGTTTCAGCTGGTTGCCATTAGTGGAACAGACCTGGTGCCACTCCGAGCTTCAGGGAAGGACGTGAGGGTGTCTGGTGCTGGAAACTTCACCATCAAGAGCGTCTCGTGAGTCATAAGATTTATCCTAATAACAATCACAATCCCGATTCAATTCATCTGTTACTCATTCTTCATATGCGAATTAACAAGAAACGTATAGTTATTATAAATCATAGGGTAATTTTAAAGTTTAAGATTTATACAAAATAAAATAATAATAATAAGAAATTTAAACGATTGATATAAATTCAGCTTTAATGATAGGTTCCGAAGAACTAATATGGAGTCGCGTTAAAAATAAAATACTTCGTATTTGGGATCAGTAAGCGCTCTTTGTTTATGTTTATGTCACATATTAATAAATTTCCATGTAAAAAAGAAAAAAATTGTTTAATTTCGTGAATATTATTAGATTAGTTCCGCCGCTACAATCGACAAAAAATATATTTTTTGTTTATTCTTCCAGTGTGGATATAGAGTCGCTGACCATCAAAGCCAAGGTCCGGTTCCCGCATCTGCACTTCGACGGACAGTACAAAGTCGACACCCGAATCCTGGTCATTCCTATCAACGGACAAGGCAACCTCGTGGCTGATGCTGGTGAGAAACAATTTTTTTAGTAAAAAAGTGTAAAAGGCGAGCAGTTGTACCCTTATAGTTGAAATTCAGCCTTTTAATTGAATAAGTCCGAAGTTTGAAGGGCTAGCACCACTGATTTTTCTAAAATAAAGTTATTTGAAATTATAATAATTATTACTATAAGCGTATTAGAAATTAATTATCATTGCTTTACGCGAAGGAAAACATCGTGCGAAAACTTACACAACTGAGTGGAGTCTACCAATTCGCTGTTGGCCAGCGCCTGAATAAATCATACAATACTGACACATACCTTAGTTTCTTACATTACTATATATTAAGGCGTCTTCGTCGTCGCAGCGTATTACCATTTAAGGTTACTAAGAGTTTGTGGTCATATAATATTCGTGACATCCATTGCTTCTATGTACATGACGTTATTCGACTTATTCTCGCTTATGCTAAGGGAGGACGTCCGGACGTCTAATCCCCCTTCCGCCCATGGATATATCCTACATTTTGTTATATTTACTCAATGTGCAACTTCTTTCAGTGAAATGCGACGCAGACCTTCTTCTCAAGTCTCAAATAACTAAGCGCGATGGCCAGGAATACTTGAAATTCACCAGTTTGGACATCCAAATCGCCATCAAGGACTACAGAATAAGGCTAGAGGGGCTCTTCAATGGTGATAAGGTTCTTGGTGAGTTTTATTTTCAATTTATACCGTTTTATGTTTGTTAAGCTGAGTTTTTTTTTCCAAAGAGTTAGAGTTTAAGTATGTACCTTATTATTACAACTATAAACAACAAGAATACGACAAGATTGAAGGCTGCAATACAATGATTACAATCAGGATTACGATGATTTGCCTGTTCGTTAAATCATAATCATCTTCCAGGTGATGCAACAAACGCAGCTATAAATGAGAACCGTGGTGAGTTCCTGAAGACCATGAAGCCTTACTTGGAGAGGACCGTCTCCAAGATCCTTCTGGACTCCGCGAACAAGATCGTTAAGGGAGTTCCCTTGGATGACCTTTTGCCCAGGCCTTGAGGTTCCGTAGGGATGACTGGGTGTTTGTACAGTAAGGTTTAGGTATCTCGGGATATGTATGAGAGGTTTTGAGCCATGGGCGTTATTAACGTCTCAATTTCTGTTTTGATATGTTCCTTCTATCTTTGGGTCGACATGAAGGAGTTTTTTTTACTAGTTTCAAGAGAATCTTCGCCCTGATATATCATCATATTCATGGGTCGTGTGCCAAAATTGATTAATTTAGATCACCGAATTTAATTAAATTATTTAATGTCATTTAAATTTTTGAAGTTGCTTATCTTTCGGACGCTGAAAATCGTGATTTTCATTGTGTTTACTGAATCATAATCATGTTTACTGAAATTGAGACGTAAATGAGCGGTGATATTGACTAATTATATAAATTTCTTTGGTTAAATATGTTCATGAAAATGAAAAAAGTTACATTTTGTGTACAATATTTTTCAAAGAATACAGGCGTGAAATGTTTTTACAATACTTTTGCACTTTTTATTTTTGTATAATAAAGTATAAAAGTGCATTTCTGCCTTCCTTTTTTTAATTGTAAAAAGTGAATTAATTTGGCAATATCTTAGTTAATTTTATTTTATGTTTTGTACGAGTACAAAGTCCTTAATAAATAGACAAAACATAAATATAAGTATAAAGTTTACTTATTTGTTTATAACTTTAAAGTTTTAAATAGTTGGGTGAAGTTAGTGTTAAGTTTTGTTTAATAAAATAAGGATGATTGTTACATGCCAAAGTTTCCAATAAAAATTGATAAATATGTATGTTTTTAATTTCGTAATCAATTTGTCGTATCACTGAGATGTCGTACGTCTGATGTGTCGTTTACGTCTTGATCCTCTGCTTGCCAATTTGTAGAATTCTCAATCCTTTGGAATTTTTTTTCGAACTCTCAGCCATAAAGGGTTTCTCACGATATTTTTCTTCTTATGGCAAGTGATAATTAATTTTTAATACGCATATAAATGAAAAATTAGAGGTGTTTCATTCGCCGCTCATTTAGAAATTTGAGTCGGCATAAAAAAAATCAGGTCGCCATACCAAAATAGTCTTTGAGACTTGTGTCTCATAAATCTAAATATCCTACCACCCTCTTAATGTGCCGCAGGGAGGAGGGAGAGGGGGGCGCAAGTTCAGTTTCCAAGTTTTATCTACACAAAATATCTATTAGATACGTAATAGAAAACAATAAAATTTTGCCGCCCCCCATAACGTGCCGCCAGGGACCATGGCCTTTTCTGCCTATCCCAAGCTACGCCACTGTAGATATGTGCTTGATGAACTCCGGACCGTCTGATTCTTGGTTTTCTGAGTCCCTTATCGCGTCACTGAGTGCTGGTATATACATCTTAGATGTTTTTTGTGCCACTGCTGGGTACGGTCTTTTCTCAGTATGAGAGAGTTTTAGGCCATAGTCCACTGCACTGGCCAAGTGCGAATCGGTAGACTTCACATTCCTTTAAGAACTCTTTTTTTAAAGAACTCTCAGGTATGTAGATTTCATCAAAATGTTTTTCTTAATCGTAAAGCAGTGATAATTGATTTCTAAAACGCACCTAATTTTAGAAAAATCAATGGTGCGTGCCTGGTATTCGAACCTCGGACCCTCGATTGAGAGGCCGAGTTTCAACATTAGGCTACCACTACTTAGATTATTCATATATCACAAAATCACTTGTACTATAAGACACCTTTACAAATAATCGTTGAATGTAACATGTGATCTTTGCCATAATATTATTGTCAGTCAAGCATGTTAATGTGAGCGCCTATACATAATTCAACACATTATGTGTGGTCAATGTTGCTATTAGGATAATGTAAGGTATATTTTACCGTCTCATTAGCCATGTTGACTAGTAAGCATATAATATAAAACGCTTTCTATACTCACAGCCCCATACTAGGATTTCTCCTGTGTTGTGGGTGCCATGGACACACAAAGACGAGTACACAAATACCCATCCCAGAACAGAAACCTAAACTCATCATTCAGATTTCTGTCTGGCCGGGGATCGAACCCGGGACCCACTGCGTGTCAGACCGGTATGGTGACCACTCCGCCACGTGAGTCGTCAAATAAGTATCAATATATAAACGATTTCTTGATTTTTTTATTGAAGGCTAGCTGAAGTACCCGTGCTTCGCTATGTGACAAAGAAATTAGCTTTTACTCGCTAACCGTCGGAGCTACATGAAAAGTGATAAGGATTTTCTTACCGGAAGAAAATTAAATGTTAACCTCGTATAGGCCATCAAAAGATTGCTTTTTTGCTTTTTAGCGTTGTCTTTTTATTTAAAATTGAAATATGAAAGCCGTTACCTTTAAATAGCGAAAAATATCGAAATCACTAGTGGCCTATAGACTGACAACGTAAATGAGCTACACCCATGCAAAATTTCAGGTAAATCGTACTAATGGTTCTTGCGTCATTGATACAGACACACACTATCTCTTTTTTATACATATATTAGAATACATATAATAGATTAATTATTTGTAGCTTTACTTTATCGAGTTACTCACTTAAGTATATTTAATTCATAGAGATATACAACATTTGCGCGTTAAAATTGTGTTACAACGTCGGCGGAGGGGTACCTCCTAACTTAGTCAGACCCTTTATTCGATTCTTATTTACTAGAATTTCCTCCCTTCCTTACAAGAATTGAGGTGTGTTGATTAGAAGTTCACGTTGAATACGTGATTAGTTTAT
>MOOZ01001608.1:0-10289 GCA_002930495.1 Cecropterus lyciades | reverse complement strand
TTCCTGTTTTCTAGATACATAAAAAGTATATTATTATTATAACTACGGTTCATAGACACACTCTGTAATTATTACTCCGAGCTACTCACCTATCCCTTTCCCTGTCACGATCCGGGTCCCTGTTTGGAGCGCGCCAGGCGCCCGTGTCTTCCCTCGGGCGCTCGTCCCTCGCACCGTAACGATCGTCACGCGGTCTTTCGTCACGGGGGCGGTCGTCACGCGGTCTATCGTCGCGGGGACGCTCGTCACGCGGTCTTTCGTCACGGGGACGTTCGTCGCGGGGACGCTCATCGCGTGGACGTTCGTCACGGGGACGCTCGTCGCGCGGACGCTCTTCACGTGGACGCTCGTCGCGTGGTCGCTCGTCGCGTCTAAAATATAATTATAATTTGTTTGATATTAAATAGCGATAGTATAAAGAGATTTTTGAAGGCGTAAGGGTATGATAAAATTCTACATATTCGATTCTATTTTAGCAAATCTCTTTCTCTTATCACCTTAAAAACAAAAATAACAGCGCTTGACACTGTTGTTACAAAGTAAAATAGGTCTTTGGATCTAACTCACTAAAGGTCTACTATATTTGAAACCCTTATTAAAGTTAGTTTAGTAACATTAAAGTAGCTAACTAGCGATTAGTCCACGTAGTGGTGTAGTGGTTACTGTCACCCAGTCTACTTCAACTTAAGATAAAAAATACTGTGTTGCTCACCTTTCGTCCCTGAGCGGTGGTCGCTCATCACGCGCAGGCTCGCGGAGGCGGGCTGCAGACGAAACGATAATTTAACTCAGCGATACACATTTAAATACAAAATATTTATTTATTACAAGTCATATTAGATTTTTGCACATAGAGTTATGTATGTACCAGTACTTACAATAGATTGGTATCTATCGGTTTTATATACTGAAAAACCATGAGTACTCTCCGTTTCTCTCCTACACCGTTTATTTATCACCGTAAAGTAATGTGCACTAATTTCGTGCGGGCGAGCATTTCGTGTTAGTATTATACTTAGTCTTTCCACTTTAAGGATTTTTCGTGATTCGCTGAGCGCATACTAGGGTCCCATAACGCGTAGGAAGCCTCATGAGAATATCGTATGAGCTCAGCGCTTGCCGATTATCGGCAATAATAAAGCAGTGTATACTAACTGGGTCGCCAGGCGTCTGGCTTCTTTTCGGCGGCTTCCTTCTCCTTGGCGCGCCAGGAGGAGAGCGCGCTGGCCTTCTGCTCGTCCAGCCGCCGCGCCACTTCGGCTTCCTTCGCTCGGGCCTTGGCCTCCGCACGGGCCAGCATTTCTTGGTGTTCCCTGTTGTGAAATAAACATCAATATTCATTGCGTCGTGAACACATACAGAAACAAGTATGTGAAGTCTTCTCCTCCATACGAGTCAGAATCTTTACTAGTGTCTCTTGTATACAGATTCTGAGAGAAGAGATTCTGCGACCAGAAACTGCAGTTCAATCATCAAGAGCATCAGAAAACAATCACTTCTCCTCCCGCTCCTTGCGCTTGCGGTCAGAATGAAAAAAGGAATCATCAAGAGTTTGCACGAGTACTCACTTCTCCTCCCGCTCCTTCCGCTCGCGCAGCGCCTGCAGCTCCTCCTGGCGGCGACGCTCACGCTCCTCGCGCTCGCGCTGCTCCTCCTCCTCGCGCGCGCGCCGCGCCTCCTCCGCCGCGCGCTCCTCCTGCCGGTGCTTCTCCGCTAGCCACTGGGGGGATAATGTTGTTATTTTATTATAAGTTTCTGTGCCAAACATTGAGATACGTTATTGGTTTTTTGTTTATTTGCTAACCACTTGAGACATATGCTTCATCGTCGACTACTGTGCTTAACGCTGTTTTTATTTCATGTTACTGCGCATTACAGATACGTATACAGAAAATCCAGTAATTATTGATTTATCTATTACTTATCTAATTTCGCCTATTGTTTTTATTTTTTTATTTAACCGGTTGTTTTTATGTATATAATAGTAGCAGATTAATTGTTTAGTCGAGACAACTGGCATGGACGATATTAGTGGCACGATCTCATGATGAGCTGCGGGAAATCGCCACAAGTCAGTAACAGCACCAGCACAGCATCCGACACCGCCCAGCGAGCACGCCGCACATTCACGTCCTGGAGGTGTCGTTTGCGATGCGTTTATCGTTCGGCGGCAAGTTGATGGTACCTGATACTACACATCAGGCACACAGCACATTCATCTCTACCCGGCACTACACTACCTCCTAGCGGCGCAGCTTACCAAACAACTCGCGACAAGGCGGCGGCACCTATAATTCACTCACCTAACGACGCTTCTCAGCGTGCTGCGAGTGAGGCGACTTGCGGTGCGACCTGCGCTCGGCGACAAGGCGGGGATACGGTTAAAGATCATTTATTCCTCAAAAGATTGTTGGTAAGGATGGTACCTGGTACTACACATTGAGCGTACAGCACATTCACCTCCACGCAATGCACTCACCTCCTGGCGTCGCTTCTCAGCGCGCTGCGTCCTCCTCAGCTTGCGCCTCGCCTCGCGCTCGGCGGCGAGGCGCTGCTGGAAGGCGGCGAGGCGGTGGTGGTGCGCGGCGCCGCGCTCCGTGCGCAGCTGCGACACGAACTGCTCGCGGTGCGCCGCCATGCGCGACAGCCGCGCGGCGGTCGCTACGTCGCGGGCGCGGTTCTCTGGATTGACACGAGGTTAATTTACTCATTTGTTTACTTCGAAAGACGATGTAATGTCTATTAAGTTCTTATATAACATACAACAAATATGTGTCAGTAACATTAAACATAACCCAAAATTAAATGACATCGAAATGAAATTACATTACATAAACTACTAGCGACCTGAAAGACCCGTGCCCACTTCGTTGGGCATTAAAATTTTTTTAGGTGTGGTTCTTAGAACTAAATGTTAGGGTTTATTACCCAACTGAGGGTTATGTTTTTACCGCGTATGTACGTACATATGTATCTAATTGCATGCCAATGAAAATGTTATCTATAAGAATCGAATGGAGCTAACAGATATTAGTGACTTGCAGATAATAAACAAATAATTTGCAATAAAATAATATTGCGATAAAGGTTATCCTATCTTTCATGTTGGATCAAACTGCATATGGCGTGCAAATTTCATTGAAATCGGTACAGTTATTTTATTAGTCCATAGTGGACAAACAACGTGACACGTATTTTATATATAATGAGATAAGCTATCCTATCTTTCAATTTGGATCAAACTGTACACGGTGTGCAAATTTCATTCAAATCGGTACAGTAGTTCAAGAGTTTACCGCGGACAAACAACGTGACGCACAATTCATTCATTAAGAAGATTTAACATTAAATATTACGGTATGCATTCCAGCGTCGCACTAACTGACAGTGTAGCCTCTTCAAAATTATATTTAGGAGACCGTTGTTGCTGTCCTGCACTTTACCCAGTCCGAGTTTTCGCGTTTGCACATTATACTAATGTTATGTTTATTAATTTACTCTCAAAATTTTCTGCACTTTACATTACGTATCCTATTTAATAACTGTTACATCCAATCATGATTTTACTTTTTTATAAACACATATAAATTAAACCGTCTCTATAGTACATCACGTTTATACATATGGGTGTATCTGTTAAAAGAGAGAAATAGATAAGTTAAATGTTAAGCGATCTCTGCCCCCGGGACATTAAAACGAACGAACAGACAACGGCCTGTTGTGTATTTTCTATGATCCCGTTTTTATCTAATCAACTGTTACAACATAACATGAGAGATCTTTAACAACTGTGTCTTTGAACTCACCAATAAGTTGCTGAATGCGTTCCTTCTCCTGTTGCTCCCAGAATGCCTTATCCTGCACCTGCTTCTCTTCTAAACTCTTCTGGAGCAATGGAATCTCTTCTAGGCGTTTGGCACGCTCGAAGTAATCCACCTAAGAAGAAATTAAATTATCAAAAATAGTGCTTGTAAAAACCTGTAAACAGTACCAAATGCCATTTTATCTTCTGGTATTTTTAATAGTATGAAATTAGCAAACGAGCATGCAGCCCACATGATTGTAAGTGGTTACTGTCGCCCATAAACATCTGTAATCAACCCTAAGCAAGATCACAGTCTCACTTAAGGTTAGCCACAGATGCGTCGCTACCCCTGAGGACTAAGATGGAATGCCTCGGTAAAGTATGTCTCCCTCACCACACCCTTTAGACCAGAACACAACAGCGCATTACACTGCTGTTATTAGGTGCAAAATAGGTGTGACGGTGGTGCTTTCGGAGTTGAACCACAAAGAGTTCTACCCACCTTTTGGTATATAGCAGTAGTGATATGAACAATTGTGTTTTAGTTTGATTTGGCGGTAAAGTTGTTACAGCAAGTTCCAGGGGGTAGAACGAGTATAGTTGGATCGGGAAGGAACCACCGTCTCAAGTACTTCTAGCGTGAAGCAATTATTGCATTTCCGTAGAAGAGTGTTGTTGTGGCTTACTTTCATATGAGGCGATCATCTTAGTCCTCGGGAGTGGCAACGCATCTGTGATTGACGTCAGATATAATCTCTGTCCTATATAAATTTGCTTATAGACAGCTAATGATTCCAGCATGAACATACCTTCTTCTCCTGCGATTTGAGTCTGGCCTGCAGCTCACGACGCTCCTTCATCAGTTCCTCGGCTTCGCGTTGGGCGATCGCCTCTGCGTCCATCTTTTTCAAGTCCTGGAGAAAAAAATATTTGCATTTAACTTATAAATGTCATGGTTTGTAGTGTAAAATTTTAGATTTGTTAAGGGACTGGATTTAACAACAGCGGTCGATAAGTCTCTGATTTTTTTACCCTATATATGGGGGTCCAGAATAAATAGACTCAGAAAATGGTGGACAAAAAAAAATAACTTGTTTTTTTCTTTCTTTCGAACCTATATTAAGGGGGATTACGCCTAAATATAGTTTTAACGTCACGTATTGATGAAACATTTAATTATGCCAGATAAAATAGCTCAGCATTGCAGATTTAAGTCTTGCTAATTAAAACTAGTCGAACAGACGGTGTCACAAGCGTGTCCGTCCCCTACTTCGACGACCGACATACTACCTACCCCTAAAGCAAAACAGTTCGTACCTCCTCATCCAGCTTCTGCAGCACCTTCTTCCCGTGTATGGTCTGCGAGATGTGCGCTATACGCTCCCGCAAGTGTCTCTCTCTCATGGCAGCCAGCTCCGACGCGTGGCGTTTCTTCTCCCGTTCCTCCCTCTCTTGTTCCTGACGACGGGCTTCCGCTGCAGCTGCTGCACGTAGTTGCTCTTCTTGACGGCTGCGGAACATAAATCCAATTTAATTAACTTTTCTCCGACGACTAAAATATTTCGATCTATTTGACGCATGTCGTGCTACACTCGCCTACAGGTTAGGGGAATATTGGAAGGCGTTCGACAGAGCAGCCAAGGCCAATAAACTTCGTTTTAAACTTGTTAAACTTTGCCTAGTTTAAAATCATCTTCTCTGTTAAAATTTCTAGGTTGTTTTTTAATTTCCATCGCTTATCTCAGCATACGTGGAAACTACCCATTACATATAAAAGTATATCAATTATGCGATAATATTAGGGATTCTAAAACAGGGAGTCCTAAACTATTTTAGACGTTTTCCAAAATGAACTGATACCTTTTATCCCTTTAGCCAAATTGCTTTAAAAATTCCACCTTTTTTTTTCAATTGACATTGACACAAAATATTAACGAATTTAGAAATTACGGCCGTCCGGTTGTCGTTTGATCTAATCCGTGGTCTAAAACCATGGGATTACCAAACAAACAAACGAACGAACGAACAAAACAAAACAACATACCGCAGCTCCTCCTCCTCGCGCACGGTGTTCAACCGCTCGATGTACTCCTTCCTCTCCTCGATGATCTTGTGCCGTTGCAGCACTCGGTGGTGCTCCGCGTGCTTGTTCTCGTGGTAGTGCTGCACCATGTGCACGCGGGCGCGCTCGCGCTCGGCGCGACGACGCTGTGGGAACAGCGTCGCGACGGCGCGGGATACCACTTCAGCGGCGCGGACCAGCTGCTCGCGCACCTGGGGGGAGGGGGGGAGTAGTTAATATTAGGGGTGTACGAATAATTTGCACTTAAAAATTGTACATTTCGAATCGAATATTAATATTCGAATAATTCGATTCCAATCTTAATCGAATATCGATGTTAAATTCGATTTTTTTTATTCTATAGTAGGAAGTAGCAAACGAGCATGCAGCCCACCTGATGGTTAGTGGCTTCTGGCGCCCATGGACATCTGTAATCGACCTTAAATAAGATCAAAGTCTCACCTAAGATTGGCCCTTCAGACCAGAACACGACTGCGCACAAGACTGCTGTTATTAGGCAGAAATAGGTGTGGCGGTGATGCTTGCGGAGTCGAACCACAAAGAGCTCTACCACCTTAAACATTTCATTTGACTTGAACGATATTCGCACACCCCTGGTAAACAGTGGGTAGTGAGCGACTAAGCTTTCGAGTGTCGGCAGTGAGGTGACCTAACAAAACTTATTTTATTTTAAAACTTAAAACTAGCTTTAAGATAAGGTTAATGTTTTCAGATATTTAATTTTACTTATTGTCCGATTAAGTGCTTACGTTCGAATGCACTGTAATTATCTGTTAATATTATCGTGTATATTATTTTGAAAATTCCCATGATTAATGTTTCATAACACTAACTAATATTATTCTCTGATTACAATTATTATTATATCACCCATCCTACATAATATTATATTTTTTTTATCATATAAAAGTTAAACATTTGCACTACGCCCGATTTAATGTACATATTTCTAATGAAATTCCCACAAATTATATATGTTTATAAAAACATTCCTCCCTTATCGCTCAATCCATTCGTGAAAAACTTATAAAAAATCCTTTGCGTCGGGTAAAGGCGAGCGACAACGACTTTGTGTAACGATAAACATATTATATTTATTTATTAAATCATTTTCATTAATATGTTTTGTTTACTTAAAAATATATATTTACTCAAATGTATATTTTATTCCTTATTTGCGTTCCTATATTTAGCTCAAGTCTTAGGAAGATTTTTTTATAATTAAATAAATAGGTTCTATGTTACCTGTTCAGCGGGAGTAGCTTGCAGGATAGCGCCTCCGCAAGCCTCGTCCGCGGCGGAGCACCATTCCCCACCGCCGGCTTCCACGCCAAAGTGCACACATCTATGACAATTAACTTCATTAGGTTCTGTTACATTCTTTGCAAGATATTATTAAACAGGGACATCGTTTTTTTAACGAGTTAGGAATGGTTTCAAATACGTAGCAGAATTTTTTTTAAAGATCATTTATTCCTCAAAAGACTGAATTAGCAATGAGAATGCAGCAATGAGAACGAGCATGCAGTCCACCTAATGGTAAGTGGTTACTGCCGCCCATGGACTTCATATAGAACAGGGGTTCTATCTGAAGTCGATCACAGATGCGTTGCTACTCCCGAGGACTAAGATGATCATCTCATATATAAGTTATTTTTTTTTTTTATAAAATTCATGTAATTACATGTTCATCACACACATGGCCAAATACATTTCTCTCCAATCCTCAAACAGGTAAATTAGGACTTGTATCAAGAAGGACGTCAATCAGTTAGTACATAACGAACTCTCTACGACTCGAGTGGACAATCCGCGCCACGCAATCTCCCTTACGACCTGCGACTACTTCAAGTGTCCCGTAGCGTTTTTGCCATTGCATGAATATCTAAATTTCCCTACCCTGCGTTATTTTGAATAGAAAATTTTTGAAATTAAAAAAATGAATTGAATTGAAAAAGTTGAATTGAATTAAATTTGGATAGAAAAGTTTATTTTCTAACCATTTTTTTTCCTCCACAATTTCCTTTCATGCAACAACATACTAATCAATATTAAAAAAAAATGAGACTATTTTATCAGCAAAAAAAAAATGGATCGCTACCACGCGACCATTGCTCAACAAAACAACTAACTTGTTAGCGTGATCCACTCGTATCTGCATGTCGTTGTGCCTAACGCAGTCGACCAGCAGCCTCTCCAGGTGGAAGAGGTCATCTGTGGCGGCCAGCTCCAACAGGCGAGCGAACTGGATGCACGCGTAGCACTGCGCCACCTGCCGGACCAGGCGGACCAACGCCACGTCGCTCAGGGCGTTCGTGTATTGGGCGAGAGGGGAATCTGGTGGTTGGAAAAATTATGATTAAAGTTCACATATAGTTATACTTATGTAATGTGTTATTAACGAAACAAAAAAACCAAATGTGTTGCTCAGCTGAAAAGAGAACAAATAAATTTTATTTCACCAAATACCAAACTCGAAAACAATATCAACTTTGGGATATTGAAAACATTAACTACAAATTACCTGAAAAGAGAAACAACATTTAAAGCTATTGTTTCAATTTATACTATTTTTATAATAACAATATCGTTTGGAAAAAAGAACCTTCCAACGTTTTTTACGTAAAAAACCATAGATATAAACATAGAACGACCTTAATCTATTAGAGGTTACATTAGGCAAAAATAATGTGTTTATACAGCCATGCAATTTTATGCGAGAAAATTAAAATTTGAATGAAGTGTGTAAGAACTTCATTTACACTTATTATCATTAAACTTATAGATGACTATCATTGTACTACTTTAGCTTACTATTATACTATGTACTAGCTGTAAATTCTATAAAGACAATAAATAAATAGACTATGTATGTTATGTGTAGGTCACGTTGGTATTGAATAACACTATGCAGTACAATACTTTGTTTAGTGTCTTAGTTCTCTAAATGGTCCAGATGGACGAGAGACTTGACGGGGGTCGATGTTGTCATGACAAAAAAAAATGAGGGTCCGAAAATTTGTTTCTACTATTCAGATTTGGCGACTTTTTTTTGGTCGTAAATTTAGATTTTGTTATTTTTGTGATTGGGAATAACTCTAATCTTCACCTCTTGTCGAATTTTGGGAGAATGTTTTTTTATGTATGTAATGTGCCTTGAGGTGTCGGTGTTGAATATCACTACTCCCAATCATCCCGGGAGGCGAATAAGGAACTGTCTTCCTGTATATCACCAACACTTGTAGTCGACACTCATGCCGGGCGCGGGGAATCCTGCCAAAATCCATTAGGTGAGGTCTATGCTCAGCAGTGGACCTCAAAAGACTGCTGTGTGGATGTTCTTGATGTCTTGATGGTGGGATGGATGACTTTTTGTCGTGAACTTTCACAATTAGACTCCCCTCCCCTTTAATAAGGCTACCCTCATCCAAATTACGACAGGTATACTCACTAGGCTCCTCCTGCAGAGATTTCACGACGCCACGCACGTTGTGGCAGATTGAGAGAGGGTCGAACTCCACCTCCAGCCACGAGTACAGCTGCTGGAGCTGCGGCGACGCCAGCGCCACCACGTTAAAACGGACGACGTCTGAAAACGGTTTTAAGGAATATATACATTTATTTATTTTTTATTTACAAAATTAACAGCAGCACAAATGTATGCGTTTTTTTTATATGATATAGTGTGTGTCTGTTCGTTACTCCATCACGTAAGAACCACTGGTCCAATTACTGAATACATGAAATTTTGAGTAGATGTAGCTTATTCACCTCGTCAACTTACAGGCTACTTTTGATTTCGATATTTTGCACAATTTAAAGGCGGCGACTATTTTTATGTCCCGTAGCGAAGCACGAGTATATCAGCTGGTAGGATATAAAAGAACGAATAAACGCTTTACGCTTTCTACACTCATAGCCCCACATTAGGGTTTTCTCCCGTGTCGTGGGTGCCATGGAGACACAAAGTCGAATACACAAACTCCCAGACCCAGAACAGAAATCTAAACCTATCATTCAGATGTCTGTTTGGCCGGGGATCGAACTCGGGACCCACTGCGTGTCAGACCGGTATGGTGACCGCTCCACCACGTGGATCGTCAAGCCATAAATCATATTAAGAATGTTGCGAATCACTTGTCAAGTGCAAGTTTATAGACTGCATAGGACTTAATTTTTATTTAACTATTACTACAGATATATGTTTGAGTTTATCTACTCTGATAACGGTGTATACATATATACACAAGACACAAATATACGTAGCAAGATTTGTACAAGTTGTACACATAGAACAAAAGTAACAAAAAAAGATGCATAAAAACAATAATAAAAAGCATTGTTTACTGTGTGATGTTGGAGGTAGGGTCGCCATGTGATGTTGGAGGTAGGGTCGCCATG
>MOOZ01001604.1:173401-188859 GCA_002930495.1 Cecropterus lyciades | reverse complement strand
TATATATATATATATATATATATATATAAATTACGGGTCAAGTAATTTGTCCGCGTCAAACTCCAAAACCGATTTGATTTTACATTTTATTTTACAAATTTACACGCTGTGTGCAGTTTGATCCAACTTGAAAGATAGGATAGCTTATATCTTACATAAATTAGGTGTCACGTTGTTTGTCCGCTATGGACTCCTAAACTACTCAGCCAATTTTAATCAAATTTGCACACCGTGTCTACTGTGATTTAACTTGAAAGATAGGATAGCTTATGTATTAATTTATAGTCACAATATTATTTTATTGCCAATTATTTGTTTATTATCTGCAAGGTACAATTATCTGTTAGCTCCATACGATTTCGATTAACAGATAGCAGTGTAACATTATCTGTTGACTGGATTGAGTAAGTATTCAATAAATGGCTCTATGTTAAAAGTACAAACTTTTTATATAAGCTACAATTTGCAAATGTATATTTTAGTAAACATGATACAGTGAAATTCAATTATTCTCGGTTTCTTAATTTTTTGTGTTAGAATAACCAGCTGCGTGTAACTTAAGACTGAATTATAAATTGAATTTATATTATAGTGAATGTAATGCAGTGAAATTATGTCAACTACAAGTGCGTTGTTCAAAAATCTTTAATTAAAATAAATACACATATACATACAGGAACATACGCTTGAAATATTCATAGAAAATTTAGTTATATATTCATTTTGAAATATATATATATATATATATATGAAATCAAAATAAAATAAATATGTAAGGGGACTCCCTTACAACAAACGATTTATTGGCGTTTTTTATAGATACGGAACAAGAGGAGGCATTTATTTAAAAAAGGTTTTTCTCGGGTTGCATATGTAGAAAAACAGTACATTTTGCTGCTAGATATTAACACTACATCTAATATTGTATACAAAGAAGTACTGAACAATTACAATAAACATAATCAATTATAATAATTTTAATATTCACTTGAAAAGTAACAAATAAAGGTATTATGCTCTGTTATGTAAAATCTTGGTGTAAAGATTTTACATAATACATGTTTCGCCGAATTGGCATGCAAATAGATACATATGTACCTACATACATACGCGCTACAAACAAAACCCTCCTTATGGCCGTTGGGTAATAAACCATTTAGTACTATGAACCACACCAAAAAATTTAAATGCCCAACGAAGTGGGCCCTGGTCTGCTAATTATGTATATAGTAGTGATGTGCTGGATATGGATGGTATCCGTGTCCGTATCCGCGGATATCCGAGGCAAGAGAAAAATTTGTGTCCGTATCCGTTACTTTTTAGGCGCATCTCAAACGGATATTTAATAAATTCATATTTTTCGTAATTCATTATATATACAAAATTATAAATGCACATAGGCCATAAGGTAGCAATGAAATACTATTAAATTCCATTTTGTTTATGAATATCATATATTCAGCTCATTTATAGTGCGAAAATCGAATACCTTAATATCATTATGATATTATAAATGTACTTTGAAACGATGGAAAAAAACGTAAACAATTATTGTTTTGAGGAAACGTGATGAACTCGTACTAAGGGCACAGGTCAATAAAACAACTGTCGCTTTAAGGACACGCGCATTAAGTAAGCAATTTGTAAGAAACTTGAGATCCGTATCAGTATCCGCGGATCTGGATACCAATGATCTGTATTCATACTCGTATCCGCGGATATATTATTTTAATGATCCGGCACATCTCTACAATATATAGTAATAGTATGTACTTCAGTATATTTGTCATTATTAATTATTAAAAAAAAATATTTTTTCCACTTATAACATTACTAATGTATTCTTGATATCACAATATAAACTTTTTCAGGAAATAAAATCTCATTTTTGAAGAAAAAATATTTTTATTGATTTATTTACATAGTATTATTTGACACAAATTCAAATAACACTGACTAAGTTACAGAATTAATTATAAGTTTTTTTCTGTTTTCCTTTGTTAATTAATTTTAATTTCGATACTTACAAATAAACGCTTATAAATTTGTGAAAAAAAATAAAATAAAATAATGATAACACTGACTTACACAACTACTTTATCCTGATTTTATAAACCAAGCAAATTAATAAAACGTGATCAATAAATTTTATAAGATAATTTATACTTGATGAATGAATTTATAATTATACATGATGTAGATTTGATTACTAAATCCGTTTTTATATTTACAAAACTTTTCCTTATGTTATGATTGTTAGTATTAAATTGAGATGAGATCTCGGATGTAAGGACCTTTTAAGAATTAATTAACGATAAATGATAAATTTCAACGAATAAAAAAATATTAATCACTAAGAATCCAATAAACTTACATAAAGTTACGTAATTTAATGTTTACAAAAGGCGAAATTATGATTTTTAACAAAAATGTGTCTTGGATGTCTGAAAAATTATTCATTGTCAAAATTTAAAAACAATTATTTAATATTTTTATGTACTCACGGCATCTACAAGAAATGACAAGGAAATGGGCATGCAACCTACCTTATTCTAGCCTAAGCCCGACCTAATCTTGCTCATGAATGCTAAGTTTTCTAACTTATACTAACGCCTAACGTCTCATGATAGTTTCTAAACTAACCTAACCTATTTTTTGTTATCGAGGGTGAAACCTTCAAAAGGCACTCGACGCCGACGCGACGCCGGGTTATATGGGATTACCGCACTAAAGGGTGGTCGCCCTCAGCGCTGTGTGGAGGACTCTAGAAACTCCTACGGAACGCAACCAAAGTACTCCAAGCGCAATGCCCCTTTTTAGCTCTTTCCTGGTAAGCATTAACGCTCACCGTATCTTTTGGTGTTTACGATGGCATACGACCAGACATGCCACCGTCCTTCACGGGGTCGCTTTACTGGACGGTTCGAGCTCCCACTCTTGCCGCCCGCAACACCGGAAGCCAACTTTTAGTCGCCTCTTACGACAGGCAGGGAATACCGTAGCCCTATTCTGGTCCCGGTACTACAGGGACAAACCTAATCTAACCTAACCGCTATGACAACTATATACATCCATCTTAAATGTGGATATAACGCCCAAAGCGATCTATATATCCATTGGGCGATTTATGATTATGTATTAAATAATGATATTTGAGGTTCCCGGCAGAATCGAAGCGTAACTTCGCTTTGCACTTCCGTTGCTTCTTCATACAGCCGTAGTATCTTGGGTCAGAAGTTGTTTGCGTGAAAATATTATTTTCGACGAGTATCGAAGGTTTTCTAGCGGTGGCTGTATATATGTACTCCAATTGTAAATACCCGCCTGCAACAACATAGTTATATGTAAATAAATTGAAAAAAAAAACTTTTTGATGAATTTAATGATTATGTTTTAAATTTGATAAATAATTTGTGGTATAGGTATATATAGTGACTAACGATTGAAATAAATACTAAAGTAACCAATCACATCATAGGATATGGAAAAATATAGTGAGAAAACTTTAGACAATTCTGTATTTAGGGAGTGTTTATTTTACATACATTTATTGACTCCAAGCCGACAATGTTAAAATTAAGTGAAATAAAAATCACAGCAATATATTTAACCTCAAAATAATGTTCTAAAAATATTTAACTTTCAAATACAGCGCTTGCAATAATCATCATTATTTAAAATAAATTTTATCATTGTCATAAAATAAATAAAGCTATTTTTAAGAACATAAAAAACTACAACAATAAAAAACAACGAAACAACATTACTTGAGATCAAATGGTAGCGGCTATCGTACATTTTAAGGCAAGAATATCAATTTAAAAAATCCGAGTCGTGAGCAAATAATTGTACGATTATGAGAAAAAAGTCTTGAATAAATTATTGTGCTATGTACTATAGTAATATTAAAGAGTTTTACAATAGGGATTCTATTTGAAGTCAATCACAGATGCGTTGCTAGTGTTGAGAAATGAGACGGTCGCTTAATATACAAGTAACCAGATATCCGCAATTCCATCGAAACGCAATAATTGCTTCACTCTAGAAATATGCGTAACGGTTGTACGTCCTCGGTCGAACCATATCAATTATACCAGCAATGTTTAATATTAGATAGCATATTAATATATATTTTTAATATGTACCCTTATACTGCCGACTGGATTTTCTAAATTTTGCGTATCTAACAAAGAAAAGCCGAGAGCTATGAAACTATCTGTTACTCTAAGTAATTTTATAAATGTGATTGATGTCAAAGTACCAAATGGAATCCTATATATTTTTAAAATACACTTTAGGCGTAACTTTTTCACAATGCATATGTATATACTATTTTCATCAACTTTAGATGACAAGTATTAATGTAATAAAAGTTATGTCTAAGGACGAGATTCTCCATTGAAATTACTTTTTGTTAGCTCCATTCATCACGATCCATTTTGCCATAATATTTAATTGCTATTTTTTTTAATGAAATTATGCACGTTTATTACGACTCTATGTCTACTAATGACTAGGTACTAATGACATGTAAAATTTTAGCGCTTTGGACCATAAAAAAGTCTTAATAAACTTTCTCCTTCTTTGTACTTAAACCTAGCGTTGAGACAGAGGCTACCTGATGGAGAGTAGTCATTTCGCCTCTGAACATTTGCAACACCACAGATAGCGTTAATGCCGGATTGGAAGAAGAGCTCTTTTTGCACCTTTTTTAAATATCATGCAACATATTCCACGTCAAAGGCTAACACGATCTTATTATGATCAATTTCGATCCTCGCAAGCAATCACGATCCATTTAGTTACTGGCACATATATCTTTAGTGTACGGAAATTCAATTTCAGTATTGTCTCTATTAGCGATATTTTAATTTAACCTCGGTGGACTGTGATTATGCACTGGATCGTAATAGACTATATTGCCGGAAGAATCGAACCGAATCTTCGCTTTGCAATTACGGCCCCTTTTGCTACACGAGTAGTATCTTCTGTCGGTAGTGGTTTGCGCGAACGTGTACTTCTGTATCAGAAGTAATGGGTTCCTTGCGTTGGATGTATGTATGAACTGAAATTTTAAACACGAGCCTGTAACAAAATCGCTTTTTTATTGTATTCTGTTATTTTTAACGCTTTACAATTGTAGCGTGATAGTCCAGATATATAGGTGCCATTGTTTATTCGACTGACAATACTTGAGGCAGCTGATGTTCCTGGTTCTTAATGAACAATTCAAAATTTTAACTGGTAAAACAGTTAATAATCAATATGTCACGTACACTACAAAATAATACAATTTTAATATTTAAGTTTATAAAATAACAAGTAATACTTACCTAATGTTGTATAAACAAAACTGTCATGTGCATTGTGTGACGTATTCTACGTTAGAATTTGGTTTAAAATTACAATAAATCTATGTGTGTTGAATTAATTATTGTGCTACATGAAAAGATAATATGACAGGTTATTATTTTTTCAGTAGCAAAGGAGCATGCAGTCTATATGATGTTGAATGATCACTACAGCCTATGGACATCTGTAAGATACTTCCCATAGACCAGGTGTTCTAATAGAACTGAATCACAGGTGCATTGTTAACCCTGAAGCCTAAGAATAAAGATTCAATATTTTTCACTTTTTGTTTTTTTTTTGTGTTTGAGTGAATGTTATTGTAACTAAAAATATTTAATTAAAGACAGATTGACCTTTCGTACCATTGTATCATTTCAAAATACCTACAATATTAAAGTTTAACATAAATTTTCTAATCAGAACTTTTAATCCAATGCACTTTACAAACTTGAATCGATTTCTCGTGAGTATCGAGTACCGAGTCATTGGTTACTTCACTAGTTTCGTCGCGATGACAAATGTCAAAACGGGGATTTTATTTTTTGACGACTATAAATCTGTTAAATCATTATTTATATAATCGTATTCCATGGGTGCAAGAAAATAGAGCAAAATCATCGGGCTCTAATTATTAAGGGCCCATTGTAAACCTTTGGACTCCATTCTAGGTTCATTCTTATGTTTAGTTTATTTTAATGATGTTTTATATGTGGTAAAGTATTTATCTGAGGTAGTTTTGTTTGAAGATGTCACTTCGTTGGTATTTCAATTTAAACGCCAACACAAAAAAACGAATGTCTTAAATGAAACACTTTGCTTGATTCAGAACTGGTTTAATAAAATAATCTAGTTCTAAATTCTTATAAAATGAGTATAAAAAATGCTCTGTCAAATGCAAGGAGTATCACGATAAATGTATGAATTGGTGAGCCACTGCAATTAGTCAATAAAACTCTTTTCTTGGGGATAATAATTGACACTATACTTCAGTGGTTTCAGCATATCACTGTTTTATCCAGCAGACTTTTTACTGAAGCTTTCGCTGTCAAAAAATTAGACAGTTAACGAAGGTATAATAGCGTGTCTCGTCCACTTAGCTAATTTCACAGCATTACGTCTTATGGCACTGCTATACCTACACTCTATTTTCGTTTTACAAATAAAACTAATATCTAAGGCTAATATATAGTCTATGAAGTTGTAAGTCCCGAAAGATCTTTTCCTCACTGTCATCATTTTAATGGTTTACAGCCAGTACATATAAGAATGTAACGTTTATAAGAAAATATGTTTCATAAAAATAGTAACAATCATAACTTTTAAACTGGCAGTACCTTTTTTTTTGTCACGAGGCGAAAACGTTCAAAACTCACCCGACGCCGTGGGAGCAACGCCGGGCTATGGATTTTGTACTGCACTGAAGCCCCCCGCGGCCGTTTTCAGCGCTGCGTGGAGGACTCCGAGATCTCCAACGGAACATAACTAGAGTCTTCCGAGCGTGATGCCCTTTTTGGGGTCTCCCCGCTGAGACGACAGCATGCGACTACACATGCCGCCATCCTTCCCGGGGCCGCTGGCTGGACGGCTCGAGCTCCCACTCTTTCTGTCCGTAATCCTGGAAATCCCCTTTTAGTCGTCTCTTACGACAGGCAGGTAGACCGTAGCCCTATTCTGGTCCCGGAACTACAGGGACAAAACCGGCAGTACCTAAATATACATTGGGTAAGGTTAAATCGTTTACTACGCAAGGGAAACACCGGTGAGTTCTATCGGGTGTTCTATCTATTTAGTGAGTAAAAATCTCGAATAAAAATCAATATATACTTTTCCCCAAACAGGTGGGGTATCTTTTGAAGATTTCTCTCTCGAAACAAAAAAAAGGTAAAATTGTTTATGTGGAACTACTACAATGCATTCGATACTACAATAATGTACTAGAGCATAACAAAAATCTCACAGAAGGAAAGTTTGAACAGGTCATTGAAAAAACTCTTTGTAAAAGAGTGTGCTATAAAATTAATAAGTGACTATTTTTCCCCGATTCACTGTTTACAATATTTTTACAGTTGACATTTAATATTAAATAAAAAATAGAAAAAAATATAGGTCACAAATATCACTTAATGGTAACTAAATAATTTAATAAATAACCACTAGTTATATTAATTTGTAAGCTTAATGCATTTCCCGTTGCGGCCTCTGTAAAACCGCGGTGCATTATGGTTGTGTCTCAAATGATGATACATTATGTTCCCCTGTTCATCGAATAAAATTTTTGCTTCACATTTCGGAGACTTTTTGCTACTGCATATGAAATAATGTGAACTTCTTCGACTCTGCACGAATGTAAAATTTTTGACGTTGAGCAGAGGCTTCCTACTCTTATCCGTGTCTAAATATTTTATGACTCCCAGATCTGAAAGAAATGTTACATTTATTTTAATGGAAAATTATATTTTAGGACTCCCAGATAAGCAGGAAATGTTAATTTTATCGTGACGGAAAATTAATGTCAGGCCTCAGAAATGTTAATATTTTTTATTAGCATTTTTTTATGAATTATTAGATGGGATAGATTAGATGGATGTTTTATAGTATGGAAGTAAGTTTAATTTGATATTTTACGGAACTTAAAATATATTTTCTCTTAAAAAAAAGAAATAGGTGTAGTACGGGTGCTAGCGGAGTCGAACCACAAGAGTTATTTAAGCCTTCAACGTATATGTGTAACACAAATTTGGATATAATTATTAACATCGTAAAAAACATTAAAACAAAAAACCCGACTACTTAAAACAAATTTTTGTTCATAATGATAATAATAATCAATAAATATATATTTAATTTATCGCTCATATGAGTTTTTGTCCAAACTAGTCAAGTAAAAGTATTATAAGAAAATATTTTTAGATTGGCATATTTTCTAGCTTTCATTTGATACCCATATTGTCGTAAAAGTAAAAAAAATCGGTCCTTCCGCTCTTTTTCTTCTATTTCCAGGCACTATTTTTAAAAATTATATAACCTTTGTCACTTTTCAAACTGAGACGATTCTAATGATGTGTCATACGTCATAATCTGTCAAGCCGTTTGGGCTGTAGCGCGTGCCAAAGAAATGGACATACATACATACATATACATACATACATACATACGCTAGCAAAACATTACCCTCCTTCTGACGCAATCGAGTCATACATAATATATATCCACTAAGTTAAAACGTACTAACATAACAAACGTAACTAAATAAAAACGGTCCAATTTAATAAAAAACATTTATTTATTATTGTTTTGAGTTATGTACAAGTTAAAAAATACACAAAACTGGAAGTTGACCAACTACAACGATATCCTATTTTCGGTATGACCAAAATCTAAGAAATTGTACTCGTATTCTTAAATCTTAACAAACTAAAACTTAAATTACATTTAAGTACATGCTAGTAGTATAGACCAGAATCGTGGATATACATACTACGTAAAAAAAACATTACCCTCCTTGTGACGTAGTCGGGCAAAAAGTTTAATATGTTATGTTCAAATAATAATTCAATTTTAATGCGAGCGCGCATTAAAATATGATAGTGCAAGAAAGCTGTTTTTACAAAATTTCATATTTTTTTTTGGCCTTGATATGATTTTATTTAATTTCAGCAAAACTGTTCTGTCTCCCATATTAATGTATATTTTGCACACATACTAGGTTTTTATAGTAAAATTCAGAAAAAAACGACAAAATAATTAAGTATTTTGTATGAGGTAAGTCTAAGAAACAAACAAGCAAAAACCTTTATATGTATTATGTACTATCAGGCGAAACTTTATCCCAAATTATTTTAAGTAATAGCTAAAAACATTTTAACATCCTAGAATACAAAAATATAACTGTATAATGATGACATACCACGATGGAAAAAAACGTGTATCTTTGAGACAAAAAAGAAGGAAGTAAAGTAACAAATACCAGACAGGTAGAACCAGTGTAGTTCGATCGGGGAGTTACCCCCGCCACACATACATATATCTAACGTGAAGATGTTCTTGTATTTCGTTGGAAGGGTGTTGTTGCCTCACTCATACATGAGGCGACCATCTTAATTTTCGGGAGTAGCAACGCATCTGCGATCAGACATAACCCCCTATTCTATATAAAGTTTCTTAGAGATGTCCATGCGCGGCGCATATCACCGGGTGTACTGCATGCTGGTTTACTACTTAAATTTTTAAACGAATAAAATGAGCATGCTTTTTTTATATTGTGGGAGTAGCACACGAGCATGCAGTCCACCTGATGGTAAGTGGCTACTGCCGTCCATGGACATCTGTAATCAACCCTAGGTAAGATCAAAGTCTCACCAAAGGTTAGCCACAGATGCGTTGCTACCCATGAGGACTAAGATGGAATGCCTCGGAAAAGTACGTCTCCCTTACCACACCCTTCAGACCAGAACACAACAGCGCATAGCACTGCTGTTATGAGGCAGAAATAGGTGGGGCGGTGGTGCTTCCGGAGTCGAACCATAAGAGTTCTACCACCATCAAACCAGCTATCCACCAGTGTTCACTGCCGTCTATGGATGTTTCAACCACACCAATAGAATGGTGCAGTTGAAACGCAGGATTTGCTTCACGCTAGAAATTGTTGTAGCGATGATACCTTTCGGTCTAACATATTCGTTCTAAAGAAACCACCTAGCTAAAATATATAAAATTTATATTTCGCAAACTTCTAACTGACATCATTTTTAAGTTTGATACATTTCCCATCGCGTCCTTTATAAAACCGCGGTGGATTGTGGTTATGTTTCAGATTATGATACAATGAGTTCCCTTGAACATCGAAGTATATCTTTGCTTCACATTTCGGAGACTTCTTGCTACTGCATATAAAGTAACGACAACTTCGTTTGCTCTGCACAAACGTATAATTTCTGATAAAGAACAAACGCCTGTCATTTTGAGCTGTGTCTAAGTATTCCAGGGTTCCTATATCTGTAAGAAATAATAATATTATTGAGCAGAAAAATTATCGAATTGAAAGTGGATTAGAAGAAGTTTTAATGATTTCTATTAAAAAGTTCATTCAATTGCTCATTAGTTCCATACTGAAGTACTATTTGACGTTGAACACGAACATATGCAGTTTTACTTTAATTATATAATAACACAACATAAATATGCTAATTTTGGAGCCAGGTAAAAGCAACGTGGTTTTCTGATAATTTTGTATGAAAAGCAATGTTTTATCTCCCGACATGTGTCCGGATATGTCAGGATGGCCAGATCGGTATGCTAATTTATTAAAACGGAAATAATACGAAATATTAGCAAAACGGAAAATTTATTAAAAATATCATACGATGTAGAAATATTATCATTAGAGGATAGGATTATTATTGGAAGAGAAAAGATATAATTTTAAATAAATTTTATTAACGAAATATAAACGTTCATACATATTTAAACAATTGGTAATTTTACGTACATAATTTTCAGTTTTACTATTTAAACTTTAGATAGGTCATTTTAATATATCGCTGCTTTGCATGAATAACCGCACAACTCAAAACTCATCATTTTAAATTAAAAATATATTTTTATCCATAAAACACCATATTATCATGTATGTAAAACTCATATTCAAATCTTTTTGAGAAATGAAGGTAACCTGTATTATTTTATCTTCAAACTTCTAAAAATAAAAATCAGTGTTTCATTTTAACCTGGCTCTTTGTTTTTCTCAAACCATGCTCTCTGGTTTTTATTCAAACCAAGCAGCGACATTTATGTACTATGTCAACCTTTGACACAGCGTGCTTCTTAGAATGAGAGAGAATAAGGCTTTTACTGCACTGCCCAAATGCTGCGACACTGAATTATTTTAAGAAAATAGTAGAGAGCTGTCCTCCATATAGTTTTATCTCGGATATTTCGTCCCAAAATTTCGTCGCCAAATCAATGTCTGTGTCCTCCCTTCGCACGTATTTACTCCATTGAAAAGTAAGTAAGAATCTTACGCACTAACATGTCCTGTACAATATTTTCATATAGACGACCATCTTAAGCCTCGGGAGTACCTACCAACGCATCTGTGATTGACTGATAGAACCCCTCTTTAAACTGAAGTTGTTTATATATATATATATATATATATATATACATGGGCGCGAGTGATCTCACCACCAGGTAGATCTCACGTTCGTTGGCCATTTCAACCTTATAAAAAACAGTCCTCTCAGACTTTTTAGTCGCCGTAAAATCAATGCCTGAACCCTTCTGCGTACATTCTCCTCATTTGAATCGGATCATCTTATATATATATATATATCGGATCATCTTATAAAACACGTCCTGTACAATATAATTCAATACGAATAGGAACTATTGATTGGCAACTTGGAGGCCCTGTAATACCCTGGCTTGTCATGACTGTGTTCAGGGTGGTAGAAGATCGGTATATCGTCGCAGCTCAGACGAACTCGCGCTTGGCACTTCCTTGAGAGCTTCTGTGAACAGTACCAATTTCTGGACGCCTTGTGATTCCTCGAAAAGGTAAAGCCGTTGACGATCAATAAACGTCCACCTCGCAAAGAGTCGATGAACTCGAATTGCAAGTCTGTAAATAATGATACGTATGGATATATCTCAAGGTTTTTCGCACCGATTTCATGTTTTGGGAACACAAGCTAAGATGATATATATCAGACGTTATTTTTTTAGATAGTCTACATCTATGTGTTACTACGTAGTCCTCAGGGGTGTCAATGCATCTGTAAGAGTTTTTACGGTAGACACCAATGTTATTTAAGGCTTATTATTATTTATGGGTGGCAGTGACTTTATATTGTCAGGATGGTTGCTTGTTTACTACTTCAATTTTTCTTCTCCATTATTCTTCTTCATTCTTCAACATTTGTTCTTCATATTTGATTATAGATCAATAAATTAATAGATTTTTTAAATCTAAACATATTTTTTCTTATTATTGAAGTAGTAATAAAGTATACATGCAATTTTGATGAGTGGCTACTGCCGCATGGGCTTCTGAAATCAACCCGAGATAAGACTAGAATCCTGCTTAACTTCCCTAACTACACCTTTCTTTCCAGAACACGGCAGCGCTTAAAACTGCCGTAAGGTACAAATCCGTGTATTGATGGTACATGAGAATCACAAACTATCTTTAACCATCCATATATTATTTACCAAATAAATATAAGAAATATACTTTAAAAAATATGGCCTACCTGCGTAAAAACTGAAAAATCTTACATTAGTGTATAATCAAGAAGCCAAAATGAAAAACATTAATAAACCTTATATATTTAACAACAAAATTGTCAATCACCTAATTCTACAGTTCCTAATTCTACGTCAGTCTAGATAATTTTGGTGAATGGTTATGTACGAGATCTGCAAATATGATCTGTTCGCTGATCAAATCGAGCTTGACTTTAGCAGCACAGCCTCTTGATAACTTTCTGGAACAGTACCAGTTCTTCGACCATTTGTTGGTCCTGGCAAACGTGTACCCATCAAGAAGCATTATGACCCCACCTCTAGAAGAGTCTATCAATTCATATTGAAGATCTGTAATGACATATCTCTTATAACTATTTCTTTTTAATTGAGACATTAAATAAGCATGCAGTCCATCTGATGGTCCCTGCCGATCATGGTCATCAAACCGACGCACGTGATGGAGCGGTCACCATACGAGTCTGACACGCAGTGGGTCCCAGGTTCGATCCCCGGCCAGACATCTGAATGATGACTTTGAATTTCTGTTCTGGGTCTGGGTGTTTGTGTATCCATGGCACCCACGACACAGGAGAAAATCCTACTGTGGAGCTATGAGTGTAGAAAGCGTTTATCTAACCAACTCCATACAGAACATGGGTGATATTTTATGTCAATTATAGAAGCGTTGGCACTTCTAAGGACTCTTAGATGGTCACCTTGTAATATAAAGTGATGGATGGAAAAGCACGCCATGGTTCGACTGCTACTTGTGATACCATTACTGTGTCCTTTTACATACAGCATATGTTATATGTCAGTCGAGAGCTGCTGTGTCCTGATTGGTTAAATTAGAGTTGAATTGGTTGAATGGAGATATACTTACAGGAGCCTTCTAACTTAGTCTCACTGAGAACTTGGAAAGTCTTGTAGTATAAGGCATCTGTCATTGACTCTCATGTAAAGCTTCGAATTTATGCAGATGTCCAAGACCCACACCAACTAGATAGTCAGGTAGAATTTATGCTCATTGGGGTATCTTTGTATATTCTTTTATTTCTATAACCATCGCATTTTGTGAAGGTTTATACAGATTTCTACTTGCTAAAAATATGTATAACTTTCTGATAAAGTTGGAAAATAAAATATGTTATTACTACTAAATTTCTACATAAAATATGTTACTTACGAATTTCCATCTAAATAATTATAGCACTACTAGATAGTCAATAAGGTACATGTGATATAAACGTGTACTTTTACTTTTAGTTTAACTCAGACTGCTTTATAGATTTAAAAAAGACAAACAGACAATCTAGTTTTATATATTTATTTTTATACGCAACTTATTTAAATAGATATATAGATACTTAATTAATCTTAACAATAGTACCATCGGCTGCTCTATGCAAAATCGGTGGTGGATGGTCATGTATCAAATAACATCCTCTAACCACACCGTGGTACAACCCAACGCGCGCCTTGCATCCCCACCTGGACTTCTTCGAGCAGTAGAACTTGTAAGGGTTACCACCCTGGACGGAGAAGGTGTAACCTTGTACCACAATCATGTTGTTCTTTCCTTTCCCAGAAGGCAGGATCTCGTAAGCCAGACCTGTAATAAGTACAGTAATTAGATACCTATGTACATCGCGTAGTTAAAATTCTAAATTTTAAATGTAAATTATCTTGTACTATTGTAGTGTCACTTTGCGTGCCGTTGACACTTCTATGTCCAATTTCACGAAAATTGCAATATTTTTGTGATAAATTATTTTTGCGAATTATTTTTATATATTACCATACAATATCATTACGAGTCATTTGAGATTCAGCTCTATTGTGAATGCAACCGGCATGATGTTTTGTATGTTTGCGTATTAAAAAAATTATAATATCGAACGAGCATGCAGTCCACCTGATCGTAAGTGGCCACTGTCGCCCATGGAAATTTGTAAGCAAATTCATATATAACAGGCGTTCTATCTTAAGTCGATAACAGATGCGTTGCTACTCCTGAAAACTAAGATTGTCGCCTCATATATAAGTGAGCCGGCAATCACACCCTTCAACCGAAACGCAAAAACTGTTTTATGCTAAAAATAAGTGTAGCGGTGGTGTACCCCCCTAAACTGAATTACACTGGTGCCATTAACTGGTAAATTTATCACAACTGTAACAAAAGAAAATAAAAACTACCATAAAATATACATATGTTTATTATTTGTGCCTTGAACGCATAGGATCACGTTGCATTTAGAATTATACACTAATTATTACTTAGATACTAAATTATACACTTATTTGATTCAAACTTTGATTTATTACAAAGTATCACATTTTGGCTTCATTAGTTTAACTTTTATCAATAAACAGTTATAATACGTTTACGACTAGAACGGTACGCAATGAAGTAGCCGGGTCAGCTAAGGCCCTGGGGCAAAAAATAAACTAGGGCCCCAAATTATTATTCCATCTGGTTCATTTATATTCCGAATGTTGGAGAAATTTTCACTAGTTCAATTTCTAGTTTGTAAGTCAGTGTCCGAGGGGCCCCTGTAATTGGGAGCCCCGAGGCACTGCCCCGCCTAGCCCTCCGGTAGCTACGCCACTGATGAGACGTTACAATAGACCTACGCTCTCTATGTACAAGAAGATATTTCAAAAATTTCATGTTTGAAGTAAAACTTATTTAAAATCGTTGCGTGTTTGAAAATGCATTACGAAAACAGTTGTTGGTGCTACAACCAGGTGGCGCTCTACCCTTTTCTGCATCACGCTAACGATTTTACTTCGTAGCTTGTGTAAGAGCTCAAGTTGGTATATACTTAATAAAATTTTGGAATATGGGCTGCAGTGACTAC
>MOOZ01001604.1:141709-155223 GCA_002930495.1 Cecropterus lyciades | reverse complement strand
TATATATATATTTTTTTAACCATCTCGTTTATTACATGGGCAATAATAGCTAGCTCCAGTATCTTGCCTTACATTTGACTAAACTAGACGCTTGTTTGGCAACAGTTTTGATAACTGGCGGTCCTTAATGACTTTGTGGACAATATTCATATTGCAATTTAAAATGGTAAAGGGAGCCCCCGTCGGATTTTCTTGGGTATTTTATTAAAGTTTATAGGAAGTTGAATATCTCATTGGCACAACTACAATTCTACATATTTGAAAACCGAATAGGTACGTAGAGAAGTGATACGAAAACTGATAAAATCTTTTGTTTATACGTTCGACTCTGAGAGAGATAAAATCTACTCATGTAATTTTTTTACGTTTATCTCTCGTAACATATTTTTTTAAATGTTTTTTTTTTATTATTTTCTGTTTTGTGTTTAAAAAATTTTTAATTTTGCTTTTTATTAGAATATTACTACATACTACTACTACTTAGTTTTTAAAAACAGACATTACAGAATTTAAGAATGTAGAACGAAGACTAGTATTTAAATTAGAATCTATGTATATCTACTATATATTTAGGGAGTATTTTTTATCACACTGAATAATTTCGTAAACTGACTACATACGTTACAATTACGAACTAACAACATTATAGTAGTAAGTTAAACTAATATGGCAAGATTTTTCACAAAGTTAGATACGATTATAGAATGATACGAAGTTGGCCAACATTGTGTACAGACATAGCGTTACATAGTATAAGAGTAATTCGACTTTGACAGTACATTACATATTGATAATGCAATGTTGTCTATAATACCGATATAAAACCAGTTCGCCATCGGAGTTAAAACACAATTTCGGTGGTTGATGGTCATGTTCCCCAGCAATACTCTCCAGAGTTCCAGCGGTGGTAGTAGTCAAGCGCACTTTGCAACCAATTGACTTCTTGGAACAGTACCAACGACGTTTGTTTCCCATGTGAGCGAAAGTGTACCCTTTATAAACTAATAACTTGCCCCGGCCGCGGTTGCTCGGAATCAACCGTAGCTTTTCTGGAAACAAATAGATTTGTTTAGCAATGCAACAACGTTATTATCATAAAAGAATATAAAAATAGTTTCTAGCCAATTTTGTTTCGAACACTACAGCCAATTATCCGTCTTATTACATAATATATTATCTACAAGCGATATGTATCCCGTATAAAGAATACCCTCTATATATTTTGCGTATAGACTATACGTATTTGTATTTCAAAATTTCAAGATGCTACGCATGTTATGCTAATGTACGCTTTGTGATTCGACAATGGAAAGATCAATAAAAACATTATTGTAATAGTGTAAAACGAATTTAATATATCAAAGCCATAAATAATAAATATTATTTTCATTTTTAGTATAACTTCGAGAATAAAATAATATTGCTTATATTTAGAAAATAATTATTAAAGAAGATTATTACATCAACGCTTTATATTTATGCTTTATAGTCTTGTGTGATTTTCGAGTTATTTTTAATTTCAGCATCGTTATCGGAAACTCATATATGTTCAAATTTACAAGTCTCTAGCCCATCGAAAGGGTATACATACATATATAGTAGTGTAAAATGGATTTTAGGAATTGATGGCAAGACCCAAAAAGAGTTGATAAAAACGTGATAAAATATCATATTTCAATATAACATTGCAAGAGACGAGTTGGGTTTTAACTTAAACATAGTCAACTTATATCACATAATATACTATACCTATACGCTATTAAATCATCTTATAAACATAAAAAACGCTTTCTACACTCTCAGCCCCACAACAGGATTTTCTCCTGTGTCATTCTCCGGTAACATGGACAAACAAAGACGAATACACAAACACCCAGACCCAGAAAAGAAATCTAAACTCATCACTCAGATATCTGTCTGGCCGGGGATCGAACCCTGGATACATTGCGTGTCACACCGGTAAAGTGACCGTTCCACCACGTGGGATGTTGACGCATCACATAACATATAACATAATCTGTATCATTAAATTAAATTATTTCTATCGTTAATTATAAACATTCATATATTGTTGTTTCCATGTTGTTGTAAACTGGCATTAGCTTATAATATATTTTAATTGACTAATTTTATCACAAGCACACTATAAATATAGTTTTACTTAAGTACATATTTTGCGAAGGTATAAATAATTTCAATCTTTTCAAGGTGGTAGAACTCTTTATTCGACTCCGGAAGCACCACCGCCACCTGTTTCTGCTCAATAACAGCTGTGTTATGCGCTGCTGTGTTCTGGTCTGAAAAGTGTGGTAAGGGAGACATACTTTTCCGAGGCATTCCATCTTAGTCATCAGTGGTAGCAACGCATCTGTGGCTAACCTTAGGTGAGACTTTGATCTTAGCTGGGGTTGATTACAGATGTCCACGGGCGGCAGTAGCCACTTACCATCAGGTGGGCTGCAGGCTCGTTTGCCACTTCCATACTCTAAAAAATAACAATTGGTTGTAACAGAATTTACACAATGACAAATTACTCTCCCTCATAACGATTTAATTGTGCTTAGCACTTTTTCAGTTTTGCATAAACTCAACGTACGTATATGAATTAAGTTTATCGCCGCATTTGATAAACATTATGATTAAATCCATAGCACCTTAATATGTTTTAAATATATCGTTGATTTGCATGGAAGATAACACGACATAAAAAAGGAGAACCAGGGAGTTTTTTTTTGGTATTTATCTTTGTTGAATGAAGTTAAAATCATAAAAAATAAAAAGCCATTAACCACAGTGGAGTATGAACCAAGATTCCAATTCTAAGATAATACAATACGATGATATTTGAATTATGCGGTTATTCATGCAAAACAGCGATATATTTCGAATAGCATTTTAGCATTGTAACCTGATTTAATCTGGTGCCGCAAATTTTATTGAAAGCAAATTTTCTTCTTGCGATTATGGGACTGCGATAACACTTTAGACAGATTCTTAGACAGATTAGATATACATTGTGTAGTTACACTTCTATATTAACGATGATTATCAACAAAGCATTGCAAGCATAAGTACTGCTGACATTTTGGACACAGGGTGTAAGTTTTATTCGCTTTATTGGACGCAACCCTACTATCGAACTCTTCTTTGATTTTCTCGTAACAGCTCCCACAGCGTCTTCTTTTCAACGACTTTTTCAAACAATGACCCGGCCACTTTTCAGCGAGCGGAATAACGACTGAAATAAAAAAGTCTGAAATAACTATTAACCCCTTAATGCATACAAAAAAATTGTTCACACGATTTATTTATCTTTATTGAACATAAATCAGACAAAAAAACATTTTTTCATAAATATAAATAAAAGAGCCATATCTGGACGTACATATATGTATTCTAGTTAAAATCATTGTTTCATATATGGCATTGTATGCATAGCTGCTACTTTTTATGAAAATCTTTAAAGCAGTTGCGTTTATCATTAAAGCACAAGAACACCTCACACTTTTCACAATTTGTGTAACTGCGTAATTTTAAGCAGTTTTGACACAATCGTCGATCGTTTTTAACCCAAATGGGAAAATGATCGATGCCGTCGGTCCGTACCGCCGTCGATGGCATATCTTGATGTCTGGCTGGTGCTTTTCGGGGGTTTCTCGAAGATACTGGCGAGTCAAGCATACTTGACCTAGTGACAGCCCGCCGCGATGGACTGAAAACTTGGCTCAATGGAGTTCCAGCGAAGACCGTAGTCGGTGTTCCTAGAAGGCGAACTGGACGACCACGTTGTTTTTGTCTGTGTGAGCAAAGACGTATCATCATCGGAGATATCGAAGTCAGATTCTGATAACATGCTTTTTTGTAGGTGAACGGGAAGTGGGAGGTTCGAATTCGTGGTCAGAATCGGAAGCAAGATCATCTACGCTCAAAGAATTATAGTATTTATAGCATTAACATAAAAGCGTGCAGGGTCAATTTCTGAACAGCATAATAAAGCCGCCGGGTGTATAGGAAGCCATATTTGACGGGCAGTTAATTTTTTTTAGGGCATTATTTTAACGGGAGCACATACCAAGCCTTATTTGAAGTTTGCAAAAAACAAGTCAAAAATCAAACAAAAAGAAAACTATTTACGAAAACAACTTAGCGTTATTGTAGTCAATGATTGAAAGGATAAATAACAATTTTATTGATGATCACAAATATTTTATTACCTTTGTTTTATTACCTTTGTTCATTCAAACGTGCACTTCACTTGCAGGCCGCGCTATGACCTCACAATATAACCTCAAATATTTATGACAATGATTATATATTTAATTAAATCATATTAATATTTAATTTATTTTTACGGCCTTGACTTAGCGCCTTGCGGTGAGAGGTTAAAAAATTCCTTTTGAAAGTTATTTTCCTAAATATAGCTTCAACTGTATAGATTTCAATAATAAGTATTTTAAAGTAAGCAACTAATTCGACTCAATGCAGTAAATAGTAGTAGACTATGAAATAAATTTAATCTTTACCGCTTTTTAGGCAGACCCGACGGAAAAAAATACAAAATATCGAATAAATTGCATCCATTTTACGAATTGTATATTGAAAAACAATATATATATATAAAATACCAAATATGTATCAGTTAGTCATTTAATCACAAACCATTCTAATTGCATTTTTCACAAAATATTTCATCTGAAGTATTTTTTTAGTTTGCTAAAATAGTAGCCATAGTGTTTAATAAAATAAAAATAATGCGGGAGCCCTGGAAAATACCCCATCACTGAAGCTTTGCAGACTAGTGGATCTTAAATGTGCGTGCGCGCATACATACACTAGTCACGAAAATTAAGGGATATTAAAAAAGAAATTGGGAGGCATTTTTATTTCGTCAACTTAAAGGGAATTAAATCTTCTGAAATGGAAAAATTTTTTTGAAGAACCTATACCTTTTTTAGACGAGTTTTTTTAATTTCCTTAGGATTTCTCCCGACCGAAAAATTAAAAAAAAATTCATGGCCAATGTAAAAACTTTCCTCGGAGTTACAGCTCGTTGGAAATCACCCGAAAATATTGTTTTTTTTTTAATCCCTTAATTTTTGTGACTAGTATATAATATGCTGAATATTGAATTAAACATTTATTTGAGAATCTTTTTGTTTAATGATGGTGTCAACCCATATTTTTCATACTTCTGTATTATTACCCTAAAGTTGTATTACATTTTCTTTACCACTTATTTTTTCACTTATTTTACATACAGAAATATCTATCAGATAATGGATATTGACATACATTTATTTATATAAACATAGATATCAAAGCTGGATTATCATATTACGTAAATATATTCCATACTAGGGTTGTAATGGAGGCCTTCTTAGCGGTGGCGGAAGCGGATGCAGAAGATAAGAGACTTGCCTCCGCGGATGCGGAGGTTAATGGAGGCGTAGGCGGAGGTGAACTATACGTACAGTTCTTATACCATGTCTAGTAAAGATTAATAATCAAAATTAAGGAAAGGCAAATTATATTCAGAAACCATATCTTTGCAGCTTTGTCTTCCCCTAAGATTTCGTCTTCCAAACGAAATCTGAAGGGTTCATAAATTGAATTGGCTGCACTTAATTTTTTTTTTGAAGGTGGTAGAACTCTTTGTGGTTCGACTCCGAAAGCATCACCGCCACACCTATTTCTGCCTAATAACAGCAGTGTTATGCGCTGTTATGTTCTGGTCCGAAGGGTGTGTTAAGGGAAACATACTTTTCCGAGGCATTCCATCTTAGTCCTCAGGGGTAGCAACCCATCTGTGGCTAACTTTAGGTGAGACTTTGATCTTACCTAGGGTTGATTGCAGATGTCCATGGGTGACAGGAGCCACTTACCATAATGTGGGCTGCGTGCTCGTTTGCTACGTCCATACTATAAAAAAAAAAACTTTTCACTGAATTTGATTGCGCCGAAGTAAGTGCGAAATATGGAAAAAAAACATATAGTTTTTAGTGTATGGGATTGTCATATCTCCATCATACTAAAGATCTTGATCAAGTTGCAACACGTAGCCGAAATGAACAAAATGTAGGAGTCAAAATGAACGTAAGAAACCTCCGTCAAACCTCCGCAAAAATTTTGATGAGGCGGATGCGGAGTTCCGTTACAACCCTAATTAATACATAGCTATGAAATATTTTAATTACCATATGATTATCAAAACCGTTAATTTATATCTTCAAGCAATCTTGATATAAAGCCCATTTGAAGTCTTGTGCAAGTTCGGTGGTCCATGATTGTGATTCAAAACTGCTTGTAGGATTTTCCCGCATGCATCAACTTTCAGCCGCGCCTGGCAGTTCCCACTCATCCTTCGGGAACATCGCAAATGTGTCTTCTTCTTGGAACTGAGGAACGAGTAGGTGTACTCTTGGTACTCTATCAGTGTTGTGTTGTTCAACGAGGGTAGAAAATTTACGTATTCGTCTGAAAAAATAGGTGTATTACTGGAATGTTTATTTTTTAATCGCTTTATATATGTATATATATCTAAGGATTAAGTGCGAATTAACTGAAAAATAGGTAAAAGAATAAAAATATATTTGCTTATACATACTTGCAATTCGTTTCAGTTGTAACAAATGTATGAGTATTTTAATATAATTAATCCCACAAAACGTTAGTACGTGTTTAATAGTTTTCACTTTCATTTTACTGTTTGTAAATTTTGCTTTACCTACTATATCTCTTGGAAATAGTAAGATTTAAAAAGATGTTACATACTTATTACATAAATGTCTTATGTAATAAGTATGTAAGTCGTTTTATTATTTTATATACAAGTGTGATGTTTGGGCCTATTGCAGATAATTGTTATATATTTTTTTCTTTACAAGTATAGATAGGTAAGAGATTATTGTAATCAATATCTATTAATTAATTTTAAGGGATATTATTAAACATTTTACTACAAAACATATAGGGAGGGAAAATTTACACAAACATGAAGAAATTAGGAAAAAAACAGCTAAACAAGTTAGATAAATCAATTTTAATACTTTTTTACTTGTTTACAATCATTTTGTTGGCTTAGGTTAGAAAGTAAACGCGTTTTTGTGTGTATACTGATGTATTTAAAGCCGGTTTTCTTAAGACTATTTCTTATGTCTAATATTTTTCTGTTTATACTTTAGAATTTGTCTTTGCCGCTACATCCTTCGTTTTTGAGGAGACATTTCCCTAATATGTAGGTACTATCTCTTTCAGTTCTATTTTCCGACAGTACCATCCACGGTCCTTAGCCTTACATTCTTCGCACAGCTGAGGTTTATTTTATTCTTTTAAATTTTCTTTTTTTCCGGTAATCGCTTCTTTACTAGCCTATCTTCACTTGTTTATTTTTCTGTATTTTTATTATAAAGTGTATCCATGTATTATAAAGGATCCTACACGAACTAGATGATGAAATCTATTTTCAAAATAACATTTGTTAACTTAACTACATTCCTTAAATTAAATAAAACAATCGTATCTATGGAATCAAGAAGAATTCTATCACCACTTTACTGAGCGTGTCTAACCACGGCAGTGTATAAGCCAAGTTCAGGAGCAAAAGACAACAGAACTGTATTAGAGTGGCTGTATTTATTTACACCTCACATATTCCCCAGAACTAGTAACGTAGTATTGCGGTGGTTGATGTGTATGCACATTGTCCGCGAAGAATATTCTCCCGTTATTATCCATTTTAACTCTCGCTTTACACCCCCTTCCTTTCTTCGAGCAATACCAAAGCCTTTTCGTATTCCGTGCGAAGGTAAAACCGCCAAGCATAAGCAGTTTATTTTTCATACCAGATGGAATTAAGACGTACCGGTATTCTGTAATAATCACAAAATAATCTGTGATTTGCAAGTAACCAGGCAATAACCTAACCCTAAAATTATTTAAGCTCATATATTATATGAGCATCAATAATCATCTTAATTATGTTCTCAAACATGTTGTGTCTAAACTTTTCAAACATGTTGCGTCATTTAGAGATATGGGATGATTTTGGTACATAACCTTTTTTCAAAAAATATTTGTGAAAGCAAACAGATCCCTGCTGCTGAATAAAATTAATCTTCATCCCTACTACCCCTTCATTGTACTTGATGTGACATAAAGTTTTCGGTTCGTGGCACCATTGATCATCTACCTAATAGCGTTCAAAATTATCAATGTAAAATGATTTTCAAACATGCTGACTCATTTCAATAAAAATATGTGAATGTGGAATTTATAAATATTATCCTTAGTCATTGCGTCTATCGACGTAAGTAAGAAATAAAAGGGTGGTAAAATATTGACTAACTTTCTGTAGACAGATAGGATTTATTGCCATATCATAAATTGGAATAGTAAAACAATAAAAAAAATCATCACTTGATTTCATTATTAAAAAAAAAAGATTTGAAATTTCGAAAACAATGTAAACACAACAAAACACTTTCCTTATCAATATCAACTTGGCTCTTGCAATCTAAGTCAAGTTAGTGTCAATTTAGGAGCTTTATAGCCAGTCAGGTAGTTAACCGCTAAGCTTAATGTAGTAGCCGTCTGATGCCACTTTGTAAACCGGTGGTAGGTGGTTGTGGTTGCAATCATAAAACACAACTTCAGTCTCGGGGTAATTGAGAAAAACCCTCGCTTTACACCCCTTTGCCTTCTTCGAACAGTACCAGTGTCTTTTAGAGGTTTGCGCGAAACTATATCCGTTGACCATCAGGACTCTCTTATCACCAACGAGTTTTATAAAACGAAAATCACCTGAAAAATACAACATCATCACTCTACTAATAGAAGAGATAGACAATACGGACATGCTTACGTGTGCGTATGATCAATTATCGACGCATATAAATAACCATGAGATAGACTCAATATCAATCTGTACCAAAAAAAAATCAAAAAACATAATGTACCTTTTTAGGTATGAACAGCAGGCATTAGCAATTTTCATTGTGTATTTTAATATTTTTAAAATTCGTAAGAGTCCTTTTCAAATCCGTATTGCAATAGTGTTAGAAGAAAAATCACTTCATAAATTGGTTTGTCGTAATTGCCATGTATATATTTTTTTCACGTCATCTATTAATTAGAATGAACCGTATATATAAATACACTTTAGGACGACTAAAAGTAAAATGTAAGCAAGGAGACCGTTGTTGGATATCTTGATTGTGTTGCAATATTCCACAAAGGCCGATTTTTATATTAATTTGTCATAAAATTCCTTATTATTAATCGTATTTGGTCAGACATTTTATTGTAAACTTACACTTATAAAATTACACACATATTATTGGGATCGGTAAGTAGCTGTTAAATGCTTATTAATGTATTATTTAAAAAATATATATTTTCCTTTGTTTTCTCTTAGTAGTATTAAATAAATAAATGTTACTTTGTTAAATAGTGCAATGAATGTACTCAATGTAATATTGACAATCAATTGACAAATAATGTAGAGATTTATAGAATTATAAATCTATAAATGTCAAAAATTATTTACACTGATCCGGCATTTAAACCCGACAACTAAAAGGCTTACTTTACTGAACAACATTTATTTTTAACCCTTCATATTTATGCTATTTTCATATAATATCCATTTAATAATTGTATATAGACTGGAGGTGGATGATCATGGATATTTTCGACTAACGTTAGTCTTGTCATATCCTTGTTCAAAACAATCTTGCCTTTGCAGCCTTTTAGCTTCTTTGAACAGTACCAATATCTCCCTGTTTTTTGAGCGAAGGTGTAACCGTCGAGCTGAATCAACCTTTTGTCTCCCAGTAGCTTTATAAATCTGAAACCTAACAAAAACTACATTTATTATAATTATCATTAAAGCCTGGCATTAAAAAAAGATTTGCAGTGGGCTAATCGTAGAGATGACGACTCATACGAGGAAACAAATTCCCGAATAGAGACAAAGATACAACATAACACATGAAAAACTTAATGAGGAACGCTCATCGGCTTGATGAACCGACGACATTAAGAAGGCAGATGTAGTAACTAGATCATGGCAGCGGAAGATGATATGTTAAGGCACACTTTTAGAGAGGCATTATAACGAAATAGGCTGATGTGATGGTGATTAAAAAAAGCATATCAATATACTTTTAAATATTCTTAATAAATAAATTACATATCAAATCAATTTTATTTTCAATCAAGCTTTTATTTTATTTTATTATATTACAAAAGGAAAAGTATAAATATAATTATATTATACGATTGGCAACCCTACCGGTACGTCACGCGAGTCTAATAGAAGCAAGAACACGCTAATATCTTTTGATATACACCCCACTCGGGTCAAGTACATACGTAGGTGGTTCGTGGTTATGGTACCTGTGGATGCTCGTGATCTTCGTTTGCTCCTCGTTCATGTTGACCTTCGCCATGCAGCGTTTAGCTCTTTGCGAACAGTACCAAAGCTTTGCCGTATTCCTAGCGAAGGTGTATCCATCTACTCGTAGTAACCGCTTGTTGTTAAACAGCTTTATAAAGTGGAAATCTGCAATGTTTTGGTCATATAACTTTTTTCAAATACAATCATTTGTTTTTCAAATAGTTTCTTAAGAGAAATGTTTTTGAATGTTGATGAAGTACCACCACTTCTCCAGTTGTTTCATTTATGGGAAAGCAGTGGCAAAAACTCTACAACATTACTTTTTCATTATGTTGTATTTGTATATTATTAATAACTTTAGATGCTTTTAGACAAATAGAAAAATTAACTTCTAATGGACTAATTGGTATTATTTTGAACTGCTTTCCTCCTATGGCAGTATGACGAAAATAGCAGAATGATAATATTATCTTTATTTTAATTAATGCACATTACATGAAAATTATAAATCGTGATAGTTACCATTTCATTTTAATTTACCTACTCAAATCTATGAATTTGATATGACAATAAATACGCCATCTAGGAACAGTACCGGTTTAGTTCGACATTTAATAGTTCCGAAAATGTATAACAGATGGCGCTAAAATAAAAATTAACATTAGTATCGGTGTCGCAAACTCATAACTTTTGCCCTACCGAAAAGTGCTCAACGTGGCTACAGAAGTTTTCACTTCAACGACCTTTCACTTTGAATAAGATGAAAACAGCAAGAGATTTGTTAAACCTTTGACAATACCGCCTAACCTAACTTTATGTGATAATTGTTAAGAAACCACGACCGCCCTCTACTAACACTGGAGGAGCGTGGTCGTGGGTTCCTTCGAATTCCTTTCCTAATCAGTTTGAAAAACCTGAAGCCTGCCATAAATAATGTAAAGTTTTACTTTTTTATGGATGGAAGTAGCAAATGAGCAGCCCACCTGATGGTAAGTGGCCACTGCCGCCCATGGACATATATATATAATCAACGCTAGGTAAGTCTCACCTAAGGTTAGCCACATATGTGTTGCTACCCCAGAGGTCTAAGATGGAATGCCTCAGAAAAGTATGTCTCCCTTACCACACACCCTTCAGACCAGAACACAACAGCGCATAACACATAACTATTATTAGGCAGAAATAGGTGTGTTTACTTATATATAATTGACATGCCTTCTAACTTTTATGTTTTTTTATTAAGACGAATATGGCCACTGACCATACTGTCGTTCATAGGCAAGTATAATCAAATAACGACAAAAATAAATTCAAAAACCGCATACGTGAATACCCGTCACATATTAAGAAACTGTAATCGACCCGAAATAAGATTGGTATCGTACTGAGATAGGCCTGAGAATGTGGCTTAGTCCTCAGAATGCATCTGTAGCCCATAGATGCATCCTGAGAACTAAGTTTTATAGCCCCGTGTGTATATTAGTATTGGTTGCTTATATATGACACTTCTAACCTCGATAGAAGTGTCTAAAATAGCAAATACTAATGCGGGAAAGATTAATGGATAAATAAAGAAAATTATAAAGTTAAAAATAAAGAAAGAAGAAACGTAAGTAGGTGTACGATTTGTCTACTTAAGCAATAGTATGATCATACGGATTTTTCAATTAAATCAAAATATAAATAAATTAAAAACTTACAAAAATCAACACTGATTCCAAAGCTTTTTTCATTCAAATAGATAAATATAGGGCAAAGGAATTTCATAATACAATACACGTCTTTTCCATAATTTAATATATGTATATCATTAATAAATTAATAACTATATTACGACCTTATCGTCGTTTAAGTTCTAGCACCGCGTAAGCCATTTTTTGGCGGTGTTGAAATTTTGAAAATCATCGTCATTGGAATCGAAATACGCGTCGTTTTGTCCAAACAGAATCAAGGTACGACACAATAATACCTTTAAATTATGGAAAATTAAAAGTACAAAATGAAACTTTAGTTTCGTCTATTTCAAATTAATCGGTTTTTGTCTCTCCAAAAAAAATTCCAAAAATGACTTACGCGGTGATAGAACTTAAACGACGTTATAATCTATTAATCCACTGATTACGTCATACACCTTTTTAGAGCATATCCATAGGATAAAATTAGGGCTCTATTACTATACCTCCGCTCTGTCCGTCGGTCACAAAGCTTTATTTCAAGAACCGTAACAGGTACAGGTAACGGTTACTCGTATTCATTAGTCTGCGTTGTCGACGGCATTGGTCCACTGAGCTCAATTCATCATGATATGAACTAACTCAGCAGTTAGTTCACCCTGTCTTTGCCGCGTGCACACGCGACTCTAGATAAGCTGACCCTTTGTAATGTTTAACTTACGATATCTTTATGTGATAATTGTCGGGACCCTCCACAAACACTGGAGGAGCGTGATCGTGGTTCCCTTCGTAGTACGTGATCTCTGTATTCGCCGCATTCATGAACACCTTTGCCTTACACCCTTGCAACTTCTTCGAACAATACCAATATCTCTTTTTGTTGTGTGCGAAAGTGTAACCATTTACTTGAAGCAACCTCTTATCGCCTAACAGCTTCAAAAATCTGAAATCTGAAACAATTAATCTTATGATTTCCCTATATGTTATTTATTCGCCTACACATTTTAATACTAGCAAACATAGAAGTAGCAAACCTGCACTCAGTCCATCTCATGGTTAGTGACTACTGCCGCCCATGGATATCTGTAATAAGCTCGAGATAGATATTCATAGACAGATTGACAGCCTGAAGACGGCTACAGATTCACTCTTAAGGACTTAGGTGCCCTCGTATGAGTTATAAAACTTTTCCGTATAAAAACAACTTGCTCACTATCCTTGAAGTAGGTACTTACCTATTTTCGAGTAAGAGACGAGTGCTGTCAACAAGTAATGTTGTTAAAAATATTAAAACAAAAAACCCGACTGCTTAAAACGATTTTTTTGGTTCAAAATGATGTTTAATTCAACCCTTTATGAAGAAAACCCTTCAAAATAGACATTGTTTACAAGTTTTCACTTGATACTCATATTATCGTGATAATAAAAGTCGTCACCCCCCCCCC
>MOOZ01001604.1:121922-138373 GCA_002930495.1 Cecropterus lyciades | reverse complement strand
CACCGCCACACCTATTTCTGCCTAATAACAGCAGTGTTATGCGCTGTTGTGTTCTGGACTGAAAGGTGTGGTAAGGGAGACATACTTTTCCGAGGCATTCCATCTTAGTCCTTAGGGGGACCGACGCATCTGTGGCTAACCTTAGGTGAGACTTTGATCTTACCTAGGGAAGATTACAGATGTCCATGGGCAGCAGCAGCCACTTACCATCACGTGGACTGCATGCTCGTTTGCTACTCCCATACTATAAAAAAAAAACATAAATGCTTTCTACACTCACAGCCCCACAGTAGGATTTTCTCCTGTGTCGTGGGTGTAATGGACACACAAAGACGAATACCCAAACGCCCATACCCAGAACAGAAAACAACAATAAACTCATTCAGATGTCTGCCTGGCCGAAGATCGAACCTGGGACTCACTGCGTGTCAAACCGGTATGGTGACCGCTTCACCACGTGGGTCGTCAATACATGTGAACAACAAAAATATACATGATTTTTACTGCCGTATGTTTACAAATATTCGTGTTTTTTGTATAAATATATAAAAAGTGAGAGAAGCAAACAAGCATGTAGTTCACTTGATGGTTTGTGGCCACTGTCGCCCAAAGACACCTGTGATTAATCCCAGATAAGCTTACCTAAGTCGACCACAATTGCTACCCCTGAGGACTAACTTGGAATGCTTTGGAAACGTATGTCTTCCTTACCACGTCCATCAATCCAGAACACAGCAGCTCTTAATACTACTCTTAAAAGTCAGAAATAGCTTCATCAGTGGTTTTCGAACCACACAGGATTTTATAGCCTCTTAACTTTGTCTATTACCGTACCTTCACATGGTAACCAGAGGGGATTTTCACATACACTGGCCTCTCATGATTGTGGTGACAGTCAGTGAAGATTATCTTTTGGCTCAAACCATCCAAATAGACCTTAGCAGTGCACCCTTTAAACTTCTGCGAACAATACCAGTGTTTTTTGGTCTTCTGGGCAAAGGTATACCCATCGTAGAGGATTAGTTTTATTTTGCTCGGTAGAACTATGAACTGTACATCTGAAAAATACCAAGTTTTCAACATCTCGTTTGTCTCCGTATTAGTAGAAAATAATGCGATTGATTTGCGTGTAATCTCTTTACGATGTTGTATTTCTATATGAATCTGACATAAGACGTAATAATTTATGAAGTTATATATTGCTAAAGGACTTCACGATACATTTTAATATAAACGCTTTCTACACTCATAGCCCCACAGTAGGATTTCTCGATTTTCTCCTGTGTCGTGGGTGCCATGGACACACAAAGACGAATACACAAACACCCAAAACAGAAATTTAAACTCATCGTTCAGATGGCTGTCTGGCCGGGGATCGAACCCGGGACCCACTGCGTGTCAGACCGATGTGGTGACCGCTCCACCACGTGGGTCTTCAAATATGTTACGGGTACTCACGATATGTGTTTTTCTTTATTCTCTTTTTATATCGGCAAAAAGAAATTCAAAAAACCACATATCGTGGATACCCGTCTCATGTTAAAATGTATCAATTACGCGATAATATTGGTCTAAAATCATATCAATCATACTTCACGATAATCGCTACCAACATGTATAATAGCATATATTTTTAAACGTCGCCTTCCTTCAAACATTTTTTTTTATATTTAGCTCATTTAATCTTACTAATATAATGCATGTGAATGTTTATGAACATCTATGTGTAATTATTACTCTTTCTAAAATAACTGCAGTTTTGTTTTATTTTAAGAAATTATTAATGATGTTTTTATTGAAGAGACGTTACTATGTCAGTAATTTCATTCCCTTTGTGATAGCACCTTACATTTCGCACACAACCGAAACTTAGAACACAAGAAACGATAAGAAAAACACTAGAAGAACTACAATTTCGATCAAACTGCTAAGAAATAAGAATACCAAATGTATAATTTTATGTTTTTTAATCTACAAAATTATATGAATATTTTACAGCGGTTTTAAAAATCAGGCGGCATAAATAAACTAAAACTACGATCATTTATACAAAATAAATAAACCTAATTATATACATTTATAATTTCATGCTATTCACTCTTATATGAGGTGACTATATACCTCTTGAGAAGTAAGTGATTGACTTCAGATAGAAGCACAGTTTTATATGAAGAACTTACCTTTAGATAGATAGCATGCATGATTACTACTTCCATCTTATATACAAAACGATTATTAAGTCAATGTAACACAATAATAACACCATAGAATTTGTCGTCTACAGTTACAGACCAATTTTGACATGTTGTCAGTACTGTGACAAGCATTTGCGCAAATTAAAAAACTGCATTTCAGAACTTTTATCTGGATAAATTTTGTGTGTACTCGAACAAAATGATAAGAAAAATGTAATATAACCGAAATGACTGAAATCAGTTCCTTTTTTATTTTACCAGAGATATTATGTATACTATAAATGTGGATCTGGTACATGGTGCATCTGGTAATATTATTATTTTTACACTATGATCATCTAGAAATAAAAAGTCCCAGGATAGATCCCATACAGATACGACAACCCATAATTCCTAAACAAAAAAGAAAGTTATTTAATTATTAACCTGCTGTTATTTCCTAATAAACCTAATACAATAATAGTGGCAAATAATACTAGTTGCCCATCACAGTGGTCGAAATTCGACCCTCATTAACTAAAACCAACTTCACCAAATAAAATTCGCCAAAGATATTCACCAAAGTGTAAAATGAATAGTTCTCAATTTTAATAAACGCTAAAACCGCTTTTTACACTAATAGCACCACAGTAGGATTTTCTTCTGTGTCGTGGGTGCCATGGACACACAAAGACGAATACACAAACACCCAGACCCAGAACAGAAATCTAAACTCATCATTCAGATGTCTGTCTGGCCGGGGATCGAACCCGGGACCCACTGCGTGGCAGACCAGTAAAATTTAATATATTTTTTCTTTTGTAACATACATGATTTTAACGTGTATTTTTCGTCTGTACAGCAATTATGGATTTACAACCACTAACGCGTTTTAGACATAGAAATCAGACATTATTGACATTATGTATTTTACGAGAAAAGTAAAAGCTTTATTTTGCTTTATGTATAACATAAAGCAAAATAAAGCTTTTACTTTTCTCCTTCTGTAACCTGTTGTTCAGCTCATACATTTCATATAGTGACCGTTTGATAATTTTCTGTATACCGGCTTCTGATGATTATGGTTATTATCATATAGGATTACATCATTGTCTGCATTGAAATTTACTCTGGCCTTGCAGCCTTTCGATTTCTTCGAACAGTACCAATGCCTTTGGGAAGCCTTAGCAAATGTAAATCCTTCAGCCATCAACAGTATTTTATCACCAATCAGCTTTATGAATTCAATCGAACCTGTAAAATCATTATAAATATGAAATACAATTTATTTTATAGACAAACAACCTAAAGCGAATCAGGTATAACCAAATTATTATTTTTTATATACAAAATGGTCACGATGACATTATTTGAAGTAAAAACAGTTAAAATGAATATCAACAAGTAAGCGAAGGGATTAATTCCATTAATACAATTATCATTTAGTTTTTGTCATGCCACATTTATTATTTTATTTAAACATTTGAAAATAAATAATACAAACGTTAAGGTATTCATACAAAGCAAAATTTTAGGATAATTAATTTATCAACTACTATGAACGTAAAAACATTCAATAGAAATAAATTTATATAAAAAATACAAAACAAGCTAATACTATATAATAATAAAGCTATACGTAACGTAACGTAACGTTATTTTGTTTTTATAATTAATGTTAAAAAAAAATCGATACATTTCATTAAGGTGCATAAAATTTTATAGAAACCATCTTGGGGCGTCCACTATTGTATTTAGAATGACGTCACTAACATATCATTGTCATCAATAAATCACGTTTCAGTTCAATCAGTTGCTGTTAACTTTAAAATTACGTTTTTTTTTATCGTTTGAAAGTAGCAAACGAGCATGCAGCCCACCTGATGGTAAGTGGCTACTGCCGCCCATGGACATCTGTAATCAACACAAGGTAAGATCAAAGTCTCACCTAAGGCTAGCCACACATACGTTGCTACCCCTGAGGACTGAAATGGAATGCCTCAGAAAAGTATGTCTCCCTTCCCACACCCTTCAGACCAGAACACAACAGCGCATAACGCTGCTGTGGTGCTTCCGGGTTGAACCACAAAGAGTTCTACGACCTTCAAAAATATTTTAAATATGAACGTTGCAATATTTGACCCTCACTCATGCAAACAAGGCTTGCCCTTGTTTGTATGCCAGTGTGTAGTGTGAAGAAAAGTGGGTAGGCTTGAATCCATTATCCCTAGACGATGTTATATTAAAATCGCTAGGATATTCTAATAAAACCACAATAATTACTTTTCATGTATCTCCTCGGATCATGAGAATGAGTGTTATTAATTTCTATGATTTCCATGTTACTATTTAGTTTCAGTTTTGCTTTGCAATTTCCGATTTTTCTCGAACAGGTCCAATAATTTGATTTTATTTGTGAGAATGTGTACCCATCTACCATTATTAATCGCTTCCCTCTTTGGGATTCTACAACATCATAATGTATTCCTGTAAAAACGAAAAGGACAAAAACAATCAAAAAGCATAGTTTATAGTAGCATAGTTTTTTTTACCTTTTTTCACTTTTTTTGACTTTAAGGAAAGAGGGCTGTCCAGCAAATATTTTTAACGAAAAATAATGGCTTTTAAGACAATGACTGTCTTGCTCAGAATTTATGAGGCGCCTGTTATTAATAAAACTTGTTTTAATCAGAACTTAAAGAGTTTCATATACTCATATACTTAAGAAGTGGTAATATTTATTGCTATGTACATACTGCATACTTGTATATGATTTGTAAATTTAAAAAATAAATCGGCTTCGGTTGAAATGTTGACAATAAAATAGAAGATAATATAACAACATTTAATTTAAAAAAATAACATGTATGTAACTAACGATACAACAACATTTTGTAAGTTTATAATAATAAAATACTTATTACCTGAATTAACAATAGTATTACAAATAATATTAATACGAATTAACGGAACTTAGGGAAACAGTTCAAAGTATAATAGAGAGGACAACAGATTGACCTATGATGTAATACCTCGAGTATATATATGCATAAGGTGACAAACTTTACAGTCGAGATCGTATTTGCTATAACACATTTGCCATAAACAGTTTATTTTTCCGGATACAACGTCGCATAATTCCAAGGATAATGTACCACTCCTTTAGGGATCATGATTATGTTCACGGGTAACTTTTAAGATTTCATTGTAAACAGTAGTCAAAGTGGCTTTACACTGTATGGCATAGTTCTTTGAGCAGCGCCACACTCGCTTAATTTCTGACTGACACTTAAGGTGATATGTATAACCTTGATACTTCAGCATAGTATTCCCATTCCTTGAAAGAATGAACTCCAGACCTAAAGAACAACAAATGACATAACAATAATAAATTAAGTAAAAGTAACATGCCATGTTATGTAGTTTGGCATTTATTATTTTTATAAATTTCATGATAGTCAGCAGAAACTAAGTAAATCTCAATCATGTTAAAAAAACAGCGTTTAAGAACCATACCTAAAAATCCCATTACGAAATTTAGATTATCAAGAGTATTTTTATAGTTTCATCTAAATCTCTTGGATTTTACCTATCGGCAACAACATGGTACATAAGGTAAATGTTAAATACAGTAAACGTTTTAGAAAAGTCTTTTTATTCATAAATTATCGGTGACCAATACTTTTCTAGAATATCGTTACTTTAACATATACGAAATTACAGCACTGAATGTATTTTCAAATGATAAGTTATATTCAAATTTTGCAAATTCAAATGGAATCGAAAAATCAGTATGCCATCAAAATCTGAATCATCCATGGTTATCATTAAATTTATTTCCAGATCTTTATATTTTATCCTCACTTTAGAATTATCCTCATTCAATTTGATTCTATCGTCATATCATATCAAGACGTCGCCAATCACAATATACCTACAACGTTCACAATTATCAACATTCACAATTATCTATATTTTGATTAATAGGGGCTAGAGTCCATTTATAAACTTTTGTGTATTTAGAAATCAGTTCAAAATTTATTTTAAGAATTTCCACATCCACATCATCTAATCATCAGTCGTTGGATGCATGATTGGACTGCGTCGAGCTTATGCGTGTGTAGCAGTCAAAATGTTTATAATGAAGCAATATATATGAAGTCTTCAGGTCCTGTTAACAATTACCGTTAGATTTCCAAAACCAGTCCATAAATTCATATCTTCACCAATCCTCACTCAAGCAACTCGGGGAAGAATAATCTATACTAGTTTTTTCAAAATATTTGTTGATTAGTGGTAAGAACAATGTCTTGCTCCTAAATGATCAATTATAGTGAAGCAACTGAGACCATCCAATTTGCGAGAATCTCAATTTCAGTTATATTTTATCTTCCCACCGTCTGACCTGCAATATATTTTGGCGCATGGCTATGATCATTCGATAGATATATTATCTCTCCATTTCGACCCATTCGTAATTTCGCCTTGCACCCCGGGTGATGGGTGGAACACAGGTAGCTATAAACACTCGACTTCGCGTACGTATATCCATTTACTAGGAGCATCTCTTTTCCTTTTCGAGACAACACTACTTCATACTGATATTCTGCAATTAATAAGCAGTGTCCATAAAATAGCACTGACAATTCACTCCTATTTGAAAATATTTTGCGGAATAGTTATTAAATGACTACTGGATGCCATTGGAGGACCCAGGGTTTGTTTAAGAGGGGAGAGGAGATTAAGTTATTCTATTTCTGAAATTAAGTCATGTGATGGATGGACTTAAGTACTTGCATTTAGTTTGTGGGTTGGTTTAGGCTCCCGGCACGGAGCGGAGCAAGATTTAGGGTACCCTTTAGTACTGGATATATTAAAACGTATAGTGTAACATTTTAAAAATATAATCTTAATAAAAACGAACGTATATACATATATAGAAAGTAACATAACGATTTCTTATACAGAGTTGTTTCTCACGGAATTAATACGATGACCTTACAATAACTTAGCCAATTGGTCTGCTAACGCTACCCTTCCTCTAATTGGCTACTAACGAACATAATTTGCGTCATTTGTTTTCTTTTTTTTTTAGGAAGATGGTTATGCTCAGTGAAAATATGTTGTATATTGTCATTCTGTAGTCGAAGCTTCGCCTTGCATTTTGGATGATTAGTTGAGCATATCCAGGTGTAAACGCCTGATTTTGCATAGGTAAATTCTCCCACTAGTAACAAGTCTTTACCTCTTTGAGATTTTATTATTGCATATTGTTTATCTGAAACAAGAACAGTTGTAAGCAAAATAATAAAAGTAATAATTAAATCATAATTTACAATCTAACGACTTTGGCCTATTTAAGCTGTGGTACAATTCTTAAACCAACAAATATTTTTAAGTTATATCGTCACTTTTCATTAAAATAAATATATTTTTGATGATTTATTATATAACAGTTAATAAAATAAAGTTAACTACGAAATCATTCATATTGATAAGCTATCTATTTTATAAAGTATTACATCCATTGTCCTGCCTCCCGCGGATGATGCAAAACGGGTGGATAATGGAAAGCAGTCAACGTGGTCATTTCGAACACCAGACCCAATACATCGCCGGATTTGATGAGCTTTTCTTGCACCTTTTTCAATAACCCTCTTATAGTTCTCTAGGATTTTTGGTTATAATACTGAGGTAGCAAATAAGCATGCAGTTCATAATGGTAAGTGGCTACTGCCACCCATGGACATCTGTAACAAACCCCAGATAAGATCGGAATCTTACCTAAGGTTGGCCACAGATGCGTTGCTACTCCTGAGGACTAAGTTGGAACGCCTCGTACAAGTATGTCTCCCTTACCACAACCAAAACTCACTAGCGCTTAACACTGTCCGCTATTCGGGAGAAATAGATGTGGCGGTGCTGCTGCCGATGTAGACCCACAAAGGGTCCTACCAGCCTGAAATACCTCCGGAGGACGTTTATTCTCTATCTTGCAGGTTTGTGGCAGAAATGCCAGACAGTCACGAGTAGAATTGATCTGTTTATGCGTAAGCAGATGAACAGTGCAGCTAAGTTGCTAGCACAGAATTCCTGCCTCTCTGTTCTTGTCATGTCAGTGACTGTCATCCACGACAATTTAATTTATACACTTACGCGTAAATCGTAAATAAAAAGTCTTGTCTTTTGAAAACCTTTATTTTAGTAAAACCTCAAGTCATAAACGTAAAAATCGTCCATCCTTCGTTTTGTAAAACTTCTTCGGTGGGTGATTATGACTGTATGATACATACGTAAGGGTACCATGCTTATTAAGCGATACTCGGGTTTTGCAGTTAGGGTAGTATGAACACACCCAGCGTGTCGGCGTAGACTTGGAGAATGTGTATCCGTCTACGAATAATAGATCTCTTCCTCGTTGGGACTTCACGATTTCGTATGACGTTATTTCTGAAAAAAATACGTAGGAATAGAAAGAAAGGTTATTTTACCTGTCTTGTACCTTAACGTAACCGGTGAGATTACATTTACCGACGCGTATAGTCTCGCCTCTCCTGAGGAGTTAATATGCTAATATAACTGATGTATTTTATAAATCCATGTAGCTGAACATGAACATTTTAATTATTACTGTAATCAGCCTATCCTTCGGTCTATCAGCTTTATTGCTATCCACTGACTTAAAAAAATTGTTAATCAATAATTTGAACTTTTATTATTTTTTCTAGTGACCTTAGCTTATCATAAATCTATATATTAATACGTGAAGCAAAAACATTGGACCCCTTTTTACAAAAAATACGCGGACGGAGGAGTATGAAATTTGGCACACTTATAGTTTATATGAAGGAGAAATGCAGAACGCTAATATTTTTCAATAATAATAATTATAAAGCACATTCAATCAATAAATAAAACATTACACACACCACTATGCATTTGATACGCACAAACACACGTATTTGTTACACGCTGACTTTGTTGCTGACATTGTCATATGTCAGATGTGTATGTCAACGCGTTATTGTATTTAAATGCAGCTTACTCAATGAAATCTCATTTCTCTATAATGACATTTTAGGAAAATAATTTTAAATTAAATGTACAGAGGAAAATGCGTATAAAAAATTGTAGTAGAAAAAAAATATTTGGGTTTAATTACGGTCGAATTTCGACCGCTGCGAAGGGCAACTAGTAGAGATAAAACTGGCACACGACTTACACTAGGCAAGTTTCAAGAAGATGAAGAAGTCATTAATCTGAGTAATTTTAAGTGATTTATATTTTACAAGTTAGTAATTACATGCTTTATATTAGCTTTATTTGTACCTGACTGTTATCAAATCTAGGAAATCAGTTTTTACCTACTTTTCAAAAACGAAATGAAACTTGGTATGTGTACCCGATTAATATGGATACCCAGTGTGCGACAGATGACTGATAAATAATTTAAGACTAATATTATCGCGGAATTGATACATTTTAATGTGTTACGGGTACTCGCGATATATGGTTTTTAATTTCTTTTTGCCGATATTTCGACCCAGTCATATGGATCGTGGTCACGGCGAAACTGCGGTGGCCGGGAGAAATCGTTGACAAGCACAAGTGGTAGATTAACCTATCTACCTTATCTAGTTCGTTTTTCTTTTTTAGGAATGAACGAATTAAGGAACATATTAGCGCAATCAAAAAGAATGACCCGAAGAAATCTGCGGTAATGAACACATATCATGAGTACCCGTAACATATTAAGATGAGTGACAGATGACTAACGTCAACACAATAGTTTAATATCTGATGATGGAGCCAGATACATGGTGGAACTCTTCAGTGGCTCCTAGCAAACCTTTCGAATTTGGTCTCGTATGATTCGTTCTGCCGAGTTCAATAAATTGAGCTTAGTAACGAAGATCTGACAATGAAGACAAGGTCCCTAACAAAAACTCCTTGGGTTTGGGCTTTGACCTGTACAATCAATTGTATTTGGTAACGAGATCTGATGCCGGAGGGATATTCTCGCGATAAAAGATTTCTTTTTAATCTTTATATATTTAAGGTGAACTAAAATAATACGCAAAAAGAGGTAGAAAATATTTATTACTAGTTTAACTGTATCCAAAATACTTATAAGGTATACAAAATGTAATGTAAAATATTGAAACAATACATCTAAAATTGTATGTAGTATGTGACATTTTTGTAGTGCAATATTTAAACAAACTATTATAGGGAACATTTTAAAATTATATGATTGACTGTCGTGAAATTGAAATCTACACTATTATGAACAAAATTATCTTTCTACATGAAATCAGTTTGCAATGGTTATTATTAGGTAATTTTGTGATTATAGGCCTATAAGACACGTCTATCGCAATGTCATTAGAATATTGTTAGCAAATCGTCTAATTAAATTTTACAAAATTACGTTCAAAACGAACATGCGATCCACCTGATGATTACTGTCGCCCATGAAAACTGTATATCATATAGAACTGGGATTCTATCTGAAGTCGATCACAGTTGCGTTGTTATTCACGAGGATTAAGATGATAGCCTCATATGTAAGTGAGCTGACAACCACAATCTTCCACCGAAACGCAAGAGGTACTTCACGCTAGAGATAGGTGTGTTCCGCCCCGGTCGAACTGGTTTGTGGTAAATATTTATCATACCTTAGCTGTAACGATTTGGGTTTGTCATTATCATTAAAATATATGATTAAAATATAAATAACACTTTATGAACTGACACCAGAAGGGTCCAATTACCGTACCACCCCTACTTAACCTATAAATAAACGTTCTACCTCTATTGCGTTTCGATTGAAGGGTGCTTTTCAACCTGTGGGTCATGACCCCCTGGGGGTCCGTAATCATGTCCGTAACCGGTATAATATTATTTCTATATGAGTTTTCAGATCCGATTTTTCATATCACAGAATAATTACTATGTACTACACATCACGAACATATCTTCAAGTAAATCCCAGTACGTGTAACGGCATACTTGGGCGGTTGGTGATTATGAACGCATTTTTCTTGGCTCACGATCCGTCCATTGGGGTCCATCCTCAACCTTGCTTTACACCCGTGGTCCTTTTTAGAACAGTAGTAGTTTAGTGTGCGACTATTTTTAGAGAAAGTGTAATTTTGATACATTAACAACTGACCACCCTGGCGTGAATGAGGCTTGGAGTTGGTCTTGATGAAATGATAATTATAACCGGCTGAAAAGTGGAATGATTACAGATTCATTAGATACTAATATAAAAGATCTGCGTGTTTGTACATTGCATATATTTTAAAAAACTGTTTGTTTAGAAATCTGAAAATAAGTAATAAAAACATCTATATTTTTTAGATATTTTGCGGCTATTGCAGGGGCTCTCGGGACATGGGTGTTTCGGAATGTACCTGTGCCGTATATCCGGATGGGAGCCAACCACCCAGTGCCACCATTATAGCTGCGACGAGAACTCAGCGCAGCATACGCTGGAGGAGTGTCCTGGGATGATCAGCGCCGTGTACTCGTTGCTGAAGTTGGGCCAGACTTCTGGCTTTCGGCCGTAGAAAAAGCTATCTAGGTTCGAGAGCGAGAGGTCGTGGAAAGGTGTGAATTCCTTCTGCCTGGAAATCATCTCGCAGAAGGAGGCTGCGGAGAGGGACAGGGAGCAATCCACAGACCTCCCTATCCGCAGCCGGAAAACCGGGCGTAGGAATAGGGTACCCCATGCCCATTTTCTACCTCCATAACGGAGACATTGGTGTAGGATACGGGGGTATCCTGCGCCAGAATAGAAAGCCTCGAATTGGGGCGCGCGGTGATTTCGTGCGCACCTTAAAGAAGTTGGGATGGAGAAATTCCAGCTCCATTCCAACTAGAGATGTGCCCGGTCGCGGGTAAACGCCGTCGGGACCGCTGACAATTGCTACTAGCGAACCCGTGGTCCCGGCAAAGGGCGTCCAGAGGAACACCGTGGGGTTTTAGCGGGTAAGAGTCTCGCATATCCTCTTAGAAGCCCCCGCGGCTGAGAAAGGTCCCTCTGTCTCGAAGGGTTTTCTCAGGAAAAAAAAGAAAGAAAAAAGCGCTCGAACGATCCAATTTGTTGCTTGGGCGATCGAAGAGCGATACACATTGATTTTCTTCGAAACATTTATCAACGATCGTATACGCATCTGTATAGTTACATAACTAGTCGCCATCAGTTGGGGATCAGTCTTTAAAACAGTTAAGTAAGTAAATTAGATAATGATTCATCTAGCTTCATTTGTACCTCCTGTTTTTCTCGGTTTCAATTTTTGTAATCGTATCGTAATCGTAAATTTGATTATTTTACAAAAAGGACAAAAATACAGCTTAAAAATCTTTATTCATTAACTTAACCCATAAAACAATTACAAAATTGTCCGAACAATTTTGTTTCAAGCGCACCGATATTTTTGTATTTGATCAAAATTATCCCACGAAAGTTTATCATTGTGATGTTTCCTTATACATTTTTTCAAAAATTATTTTGCAATCTTCTACTATACAATGTGTCATCTTAGACAATATATGTTATGTGTTGCAATTTTAACTAAGTAGTATTACAAGATGATAAACCTATAGGTATGGTGAGGTATCACCCATACGCTTATTTCAAGCCTGGAGAATTTCAGGCGGTTTCGATGCAAGAGTATAGAAATAGAGTAAGGCGACTATCTGAGTACTCAAAATTGGTTACGCCTATATGACCGGCTCCAGCTTTAGATTCTTTGTTTCATATGACGGTGGTTACAGATGCCCATAAGCATCAGTGAGCATGACCCACACCATTAAGGCGGTGACGGCCTTAGTTACTGAGGTATACAAACGCCTTTACGCCTGCTTATTTCTACATATTTTATACAAAACACTCAGAGCCCGATGCTTATATTAAATGAAATCTTATAGAATTCTACTATTTTTACATAACGTTTATAATACATTAAATCTATCTGCTTCAAAACAATTTTGGAGTTAATTGGTGAACACATTAGGTAAATCTACTAGCAAAATGGCGCTACTCTCCTTTGGCATTTAATCCTATCTAATCTTTAATCTTACCACATCCACCAGAAGGAAATACTATTCTAGAACACTACACAGCAGTGATACTATACAAAATACATTACGTACAGTACATTCTAACATTAATCGTATTCAGCACAAGTTTACGAAGATATCTTCATATAAATTCCAGCACTTGTAACGGCATACGTGGGCGGCTGGTGATTATGTAAGCATTTTTCTTGCCTGACGATCCGGCCATTGGTGTCCATCTTTAACCTTGCTTTACACCCATAGTTCTTTTTCGAACAGTAGTAGTTCATACTGCGACTGTTTTTCGAAAAAGTATATTTGTGATACATTAACAATTCACCGCCTTTCGGAGTCTTGATAAAATGATAGTCACGTGCTGCTGAAAAAGTGGAATGATGGCGGTTGATTGTATGGTATACTACTTATGAGTTGCAGTGCTTCCGCGCTGCGATGTTTTTTTTTATGAAGTGTACAGGTATACAATTATAATGGAGTACATACGTGGATATATATGTATATGAGTATAGGCTAAGTGGGCGCTGGTTGGCGCGGAAAACGGTCTAGGATAAACGGGCAGCCGCACGGTAAAAACGTAGAGACTGGCAAGCGAGCCGATATACATAAATATATATACAAATATACGATACCCAAGGCTAAGTTTAATTACCTTATATAATTTACTTAAATATTTAAGTACGATAAATTTTTGCACAATATTTGTCACGTATTCTATTTCTTGAAATTGGGTGGCCCACGTAGTTTTGTTTTTTTTTTTGCCAGAAAATTTTAAAACAAGAAAATTGAGCTTCAAAATGCTAAACTTCGATAAAATAATATTTCACTGAGATTCAGAATTCTGAAAAATCACAAAAACTTCGTTACAATTTCTTGGCTTTTTAAAACTGTGTCTGTCTTTTTGTTTGCAGGCATAAACTCTAATGAAACCAAACCTACTGAATTTAGTTTAAAGGATTGATATATTTATAGCCCATATTTCGAGGTAACATCTAGTATTTATTAAATTTAAATCCAACTGGGCCCAAAGTTATTAAAATTCAAAGTAAAATTTTTTAAACGCGGGTGAAACCGCGGGGCACGTCTAGTGAGTGACATTTTGCAGTCAGTAATTTGCATTTATTAACAATTATTACATCAAGATAAATAAAATTAGTAATTATACACATTAAAAATGCGTGGATAACTGCACACTTATATTATGAGGCAGCCATTTTAGTCGTTAGGAATTTCCTTGATCCTCTAGAACCTGTTCAATATTAATATTAAAGGTTGTTGTTCCACAGTATAACAGTAGTTATTTCCGATATTTCTTCACTGTACAGGCGATACTACTCTGGAACGCCCTACCCAAAAACATCAGAAAAACCACATGCAGGAGCACATTCAAGAGGCTTGTCCGGAAACATTATTTGCAACTATAATGAGTCCATCGACTTTCAAATAAGTCCTTGTTTTATCATATTTATCTTTCTATGTATTATTATAATGATTATAGTATATGTTTAAATATTTTATTATTTATATTGTTTATTTAATACGCAGGATATTTTAATAAATCAAAATTTCAAAAATAAATAAATAAATTGGTCATGAAAGTCCATTGACAGCAGAATATTTCGAAAAGATGGAGCTGAACTGAAAAATTGAATTAATACTAATAAAACTCATTGAGCTGACTCTTCTGTTACTATACATTCACTCTGATCTCAATTTCTGCAGTTCATTCTTTTCACCACAAACAGGGAGGTAGTTCTAAGTAATCACTGCCGACCTGACACTGATCGGTACTCTGTAACACTGTTGACAAAGAGGATGCTGTCCGTACTATTTATTTGTTAGAAGATTTTAAATATAAACTAGAGGACGTAATAAAATAGTTCGGAGGTGGATGTATGTGTTCGTTCTTCATCACCAGCATTCGACCAGACCCATCGACTTTGATTCTACATTTACAATTTATTGACTTTCTCGAGCAATAGTGTATGTTTTTCGCCCTATTCTTTTGAGAAAAGGTATATCCATTGTAAATAAGCAACTTTTTCCCTTGCGTAGTTAGAATATATTGACACCCATCTGAAATCAAGTATAATAAATATTGAAGTCTTTTGGTTTAAGAGCTCTTCAATATCAGAAATACCGATCTGAGTGGTTTTTTACCTATTAACTATGCAGCAGTGACGTACAGGCTCGTGCCGCCTGGGACCGAAACTAAATTCGTCGACACCCAAAACAATAGGCTTGACATCTCTATTATGTAATTTAACGGCCAAAATAGTAGCTTCTAGCAGCAGAAGCTACTATACGTATCGCCCGAGGAAACTTGCGCCCTCGGACGTTTAAAACTGGGCCATGGCTGTGACAGTGTCATGGCCATGGGGGCCATTACCACTCCTGCCTAACAACATATGCAGGTATGTTGTTTCAATAAAGCCTTTATCCATTTAAACACGCTTAGACAATTGAGGGGATCATTTGGCTGTACCAGATTATATCCGAGCTCCCTCCATCGGCAAATTGACAAACCGATCTAGAATTTATCTAATTTAATTTTGGTAATAAATGGGTCGACAGTAAACTGTTACATATTATACTTAAGCTTATTATTATTATTATTTTTATAAACATTGGCTTCATTATTCGTATATTCGTTTGTTATTAATAGCAAAAGTTAAGTCCCGCTAAATGGACTATGATAGATGGGTGCGTTCAAAATATAAAAAATATATCAATAAATAATATACATAAATAATAAATAATTTCATAAACACTCATTATCAATAATAGAGAAATACGAACAAATTAGGAACATAAGCTTTATTTCCAGAATATTCATAATCCATGCTTATAACTTACTTACGTGCTTGTTTTACATACCTACACCTACACCTAACTACTTAATGTTATTAATACGTAGGATGGAAAAAGCATAGTCACAATTACATAGTAATGATATCAATCGTCGGCTTTTCAATAAATAGATTTAAAATATTTAGTAATTGTATAATTATAATACATAAGTCGTTAAAAACCAAACATATGGAAAAATAACCATCCATTTCAAAGGTTTGTTCCAATTCCATCCAAAACAAAAATAACAAAATATCACACTATTTTTAAATCGTTGACGAATGTTTCAGCCTAAAAATAAAATATTAAAAATTATTTACATCAGCGGACTAATACTTGTTTTTT
>MOOZ01001604.1:83923-121895 GCA_002930495.1 Cecropterus lyciades | reverse complement strand
AAGCATACATCATGGTCGTCAACCCATTCCTGGGCCCCACTGCTAGGCATGGTACTCCTTTCAGATTGAAAAAGAGCTAGGATGCCGCTCAGTTGGAAGTGCTTCCAATCATGGAATCAATGTTGGGTTGTACATCGCGAGCCAAGGAGAGTACTTTGAAAAAGGTTCATGTAAATTTGATGTAAACTTAATGCCATCAAAAACATAACTTGTAAAACAACCAAATCTAGCTATTCAGTTCTTTGACCGTAAAAAGTTGTGAGATCTGTGTAATATCATTCCAGCTTTTGTCGTAAACTATTTTGTAATTAGCTAACCTAACATCTTATTGTGACCATATCAATATTTAAAATCTTTTATGTTTTAATAAATATTTAGATTGACTTGCCCATCGCATGAAAACACAATGTATCTCAAAAGTTATACATATTATATTAAATGCAAACCGCAAGATGCAAATGTGTAAACATTCTAGTTTACACATTTGCATCTTGCGGTTTAATGTCTCCATATACCTTTAGTTAACATCGAAAAATATCGAGAGTGTACCCGTATTGTAACAATTACTATAAAAAAATATATTGAAGCAGGTTTCCCGATATGGTAATTTATAAGGAGCTTATTACTGCAAAACGTCAACTATCGTTTCAAGGTCAAGCTTATTTATACCTATCGATTGAGTATAATCAGATCCGTATCCGCGGATCTAAGCATAATTAATGCTTATCCGTATCCGCGGATACCAATCCGATATATCACTGTTGACTTATCGTGTGACTCCACGAAAGTTGGTGAAATTCACACAAAAGTCGAACTTTTCGAATTCGTTTCAAGCATCAAACGAATATTTTGTAGCTCAGTCAGGCTAGAGTGTTTTATACTTAGAACTTTGATATTATGATTAAAATTTTAAAGGAAAAAGTCAAAGTTAGACTTTTTCCTAGAACTAGAAAGGTGATAGAACGAGAAAAGATCGACCGAGGAAGTACCAGCTTCACATCGTTGTAAGCCTTAGCAGTTCCTGCCTTTGGATGGAAAAGTGTGGATGACGATGGCATGTGTCCATCTTAATCCTCATAGTGGCAACGCGTTTGAGTTCGGCTTCAATTTCAGTTATATGGAAATAAATCAGATGTCTTTTGGCATCAGTGCCCACTTACTATCAGACGGACTGACGACGAATACGAGTAGCCTATTCATATTAGCTAAATATTACTTACAGTACATACTAGTCTGCGGATTATATTTATTATGAGATCTAACATGGCAGCTACATTACTCGTTACCGCTATTAATGATCCTACTCCTGCAATATGACAATACAATCACAATTTGCTTTCACAAACATTACATATTAAGATAATTAGAGACGGTGTTTTAGGGTGCCTTTTCATCGGAGATGTGCTGATTATATGAAGGGATGCGAGCTAAGAATTGGAGCTACGGATGTGAGCTATGGATCCGTGACCAGTATCGCCATATGCAAAGAAGAGTAGATGTTTATAATTAGAGAGAAAAATATACTAAACACAATAATATAGCTACTAGCCAGCTCTTGTTCTTCGCACAGCTATGACGTGCATCTTCATAGCACATCTTACTTAGCTTAGCTGAGCTTTGACATCGCACACTGCTTAGCTACTTCACACATTTCGGACGGAAAGGCCTTATACAATTACAAACTAGACGTAACATATTTGATATTATAGATAATATTTAAGAAAAAAGTGGAGTGTAACTTTAACTAGAAAGATGGTAGAATGAGAAGACTTCCACAGGGTAACTACCACCTCCACATCCATTGCTGAAACAGTTTTTACGTTTCCACACAAAAGTGTGAATGTTAGCTAACTTATATGTAATTCTCAGATGTGGAACTTATCAGTCACCACTTACCATCCGGTAATCTACATACTTGTTTCCTATTTCAATTATGTGAAAAAAAAACTATTCTTAAATCACTACGAGTGCCTATAGGCGTCTATATGCTAGTTACTAGATACTAAGTAGCTAAGCTATAAAATCATTAAATCCACAAACAAGACACATAAGGCAGCTCCTACGTTTTCATTGCTTGGATTAGTTTTAGTTTCATGAAATGTTTTTAATATGGACGGATACGAGTTGAGCTACGACTGTGAACTAGGGTAAGTGATCGCAACTGGGTTAGATATGGCATTCTGATAGCATTACTTGCTTATTTTGGATTCGCTTCGATTTCGCACACCGCTTGGCTTCCTTACACATCTCTAATGGAAAAGCATCCTTTCTTTATGGCCAAAATAAATAATTATATTGAGAAAATATCAGGAGACATTACGCTGGCCCTTTGTAGTTATATTACGACATTCTTATGACAATTTGAAATATTCTCCGGTTTTAGTCTTAACATATTTCGGAGGTGCGTGATTGTGGTTGTAGTCAGATTCGATAATCTTGCCGTCTCTCAGTTTCACCCTCGCTCGACAGTTGCCCCCAGATGACTGTTTTCTAGAGCAATAATAATTATTAGTTTGTTTCATCTGCGAATAAGTGTAACCGTTCAACATCAATAAGAATTTCCCCCGTTGTGTAGGTATGAATTCATATTCAGGTCCTGGAAGAGTGAAGAAAATTTTAGGAAAAATTATGTGAAATGAATTGTTAAAGACATTATGAAATGTAAAATGATTAAATTTACACCAATGACGATGATATGATATAAATGAACAAATAAATTATTGCATTTAACTGAACTTTATTCAGTTTTTTACCTAAAAGTATAACCATACATTAAATCTACAAATTTATTGCTAGTTATTCTTGATTTAGTACAAACTATTTATTGATTATATTCATTTAGATTGAGTCTGGGATTACTTACACTGAAAACTCCTAAACCATCACAATAGAATAACAATTAAATTAGTGTTTTTTTGTGTGATACTTTCACTCATTGTAACCTGTGTAGGAGACCGGTCAACACATACTGACACATATTGAGTTCAGAGTTCAAACCCATACCAGAAAGATATCTAAATGATTTCTTTAAGGCCTGGGTATTGGTATATTCGTGTTTGTGGGTATTTATGGTAATAAAGACTTAGGAAAAATCCTACCATGGGACAAGTGTAAAACATGTTATTGTTAAAAAGCTTAAGTTTAAAATATGATAAATATTAACAGTTTCTCATATTAGCTAAATATTACTGGAAATACTTATATTCTACTCATTTTATTTACTGTGAGATCTAAAATGATAGTTTCTAGATATAAATCAATCACAATTTGCTTTTCAATAAATATAACATATTAAGTACGTAACAATTCTTTTTAATATGGAAGTCGCAATGAGCATGGACAACTATAATCAACTTTAGATAAGATCAGAGTTGATGAGATGTGGCTGAGGTAAGCCACAGATGTGTTGCTACCCTCGAGGAATAGTTTGGAAAAGATTGGATAAGTATACTCCCTTACCACACTCTATTTGTAGACAATCATAAAATATGTTTTGATGTAGACATATTAAACATCACAGTTGAATATATGAACATTCAGATCATTTGTAAAACTTATTTTACATTTTAAACTTTTACTTCCAAAGATCTTATGGTGGTAACTTAATGAATATCACAAAATCACAATCTATGTACCTGGGTAAAAATATCCGAACTAAACTGGGTAAAAATATCCAAACATTACATATTAAGATGTATCAATTCTGCTATAACATTAGTCTAAAATCATGTTACGTATAAAAATTCATACATTTAAAGTTTATAGTTATTTGACAATGTTAGTTTTTCTCAAAAATTGCTCATTAAACTATATCACATTTTTTGACAATTCAGGAGTAATAATTATTGTTTTATTGTTGTTTTTTGTATTAGGAGTTATAGTTTGTATTTTATATTAGTTGCTGAATACACTCTGCATATTATGTTTACAAATCAAAAGATATACAAATATGTATTTTTTCAAAACACATTATAATGTACATACATTTTTTTTATTATATGTGATGATTAGTACCTACTATTAAGATTCATTTATTTTTAATATCTAAATATAAATTAACATGTACAAATACAAACAGCATAAAAACCTTTGAAATAAAATTAAAGCTTATGATAATATCCATAGGCATTTTTCACATACTTTATGGGGTTATGATTGTGGATGGTTGAACATGATATGATTTCAGTATCTCCATGGTTCATTTTGATGAACGCCATGCATTTCTGATGACGTTTCGAGCAATACCAGTATACTGCGCTTTTGCTTCTAGCATCCTGCCAGTATGTATATCCATCTAATAAGAGTAAGTGACCCTTTCTGGAAGGGATAAAATGGATGCGTCCTGGAATAAAACAAAGTATGTTTAAATAATCATATGTTGTAATGATGATTTGACGACCCGCGTGGCAGAGCGGTCACCTTACCGGTCTGACACGGTACTGGTCTCACATCTGAATGATGAGTTTAGGTTTCTGTTCTGGGTCTGGGTGTTTGAATGTTCGTCTTTGTGTCCATGGCACCCACGACACAAGAGAAAATCCTAATGTGGGGTTATGAGTGTAGAAAGCGTGTGTTTTGTTTTTTTAATGATCTAGTTGTGAATACGTATATATACTCACCATTCCATATAAAAGGTATTTGTATTATTATTTATCTTACCCAATAAGGAGACAATGTTGCTTCAAAAATGATCAAATGCTAAAATAATAACCAATATAGGAGACCAAGTAGTACCTGAGTAGTCCGTGCACATGTCAGGAGGAATCAGTGTGGTAAAATTTTAATAAAAGACAGGAATGTTAAAACATATTTATTACATTAAGACATATTATAATGGTTACATACATAAAAAACATATATTTTTTTTAAATATAAGTTTCACTTTACCTGTAATGTCCTGAAAATCTAAATAATAAAAACAATAAAGATTCTGCTGCACATGCTGAAAATATGTGATTTTAAGCTAAATGTATGACAACCACAAAATAGAATATATCAGTTTAACAATGTGTGGAAGATCTACCGCCAGCTTCTCGGCTAACACATCAACACAGCCACCGAACCGATGTTTGAGATAACTAAATTTTATGCAAGTAAATTAAGGTATAAATAAAAACAGCGCATAAATCATTGAATATAAAATACTTAAACACCGAATAAAATAGAAATGAAATAATAACTATTATAACATGTCATTATCATTGTGTAAACAAACACAAAACAAACAACATACCATAACACCATCACTTATAAATTCATAAGTAATACATACGAAAAATCTAATAACAATCGACAAAAACACTGTTGAAGCTAAGAAAATGACACCAAAACAACGAATTGTGTAGTTTGAAAACTTACAACTAAATACTTACCTCCGCCTCGCCAAGCCGGATAAAATGACAAGAAACACGACGCAAAACGCACAACACAAATATAAAACACTTAACAATTAACACTTAACACTGTAAACATTAAACCCAACAAAATATTTGTATCATTTGACATTGCATAGGTTAGAGCACTAAAGATTACAAAAAATACTGTTTTTAGAACACACACTTTTGACTGTACGACCAGAAAACAACTTAATAGCATTTCATATGTCGTATGGTTCACTTTTTCACTCCCGTATTATTTTTAAAATCGAATTTGGTTATAATATTTCCAAAATTTGACAAATCTAAACAACAACTAGTGATGTCCGTAATTCTCGCTAATATATTGAAATTGTACTGTACCAGACACCTTATTAGAAAACCAAAAATTTTACAAATTTCCGAAACATTTAATAGGCAAGTAGATAATATTTAAACATGAGGTATATGTTATAAATACAATAATTAAATTAGAAATTAGATTAGAAACATTTATTTAAAAAAAAACATGCAATTACCAGCCTACACTGGATGTGGAATTTCCAACTAAAAAAGTATTATTATACTATCGATTTATTTAACGCAAAATTAACAATTCTATTGCATAAACAAAAGGGGTGTCTCTTCGAGATTTGGTTCTTCATGTTATTCAAATGGCGCATTTTTTTTTCGGGAAAAATCCAGGAGATGGGCAGCAGTGTCTTTATGTGTATCATGGACATCTAGTATGGACTAACACGCATGCAATCCGCAGTTACTATTAGGCAAAACCCCCATTTGGAGACATGTGTCCAGTGGTGGACTTCAAAAAACTTTTGCATGCATGGAGTATTCAGGAAGCTACTCAAAAACCATAGGTTTTTGACGTGAAAGTGGGCGCATTCGAATCGCCCAGTCAGCAACCCTGGCTTACCGCCGAATAGATCAAACCGTGCGATGAGCCCAGTCACTCATCTTGACGGAACCCAGTAGAGCAACGCACTCAGAGGATTCCAGTCGCTTTTCTTTGGACAATCCAGAGTCCTCTTCGCAACGCTGAATACCGCCATCGGTCGAGTTGTAGTAGGGTAAAAATTTCACATAATCCGGCGTCGCTTTTACGATGTCGGGGATCTATTGAAGGTTTCTTAATGACAAAAAGGTGCTTCACAAGGTACTATAGTTTTGAACTTTTGATAAAAGAAATAAGATTTGTTATGCATTTTTGACAAAACTAACTAATAAATAATTAAACAGCACAGAATTAAACGATACAATTTGTTGTTTTGTTATTTTTAAAACCTGTGATTAGTATCGTGATCATAAGAACGTTGAAATTCACGTCCTCAGAGATGTTTTTTCACTTAGCTACCAAGAATGTAGGCTATGCTCATAATTAACAAAGAAAACGTCGAACCGGATTTTCCTAATTAAGTGGAATGTAACCTACGAATCTAAGTACAACGTCACATCACTAGAACAGTACTAATTTCTTGACGTTGACGTTTCTCGACGCTTTTAAATAATAACCTAAAATAAACTGTTTGTTTTCAGTGAAAATATAGAGAATTAAAACTTTAAATGGAATTGTGAATTATTATGTGATCACCCAAATTATTTTACTATTACTATCAATGTAACAGTGTGCATTGCATTCAAGTGGAGTGATTTGGGCAATTGGAAACTGTATATCAAATTGTGCTATTTTGATCTCAGGATGTTATTAGCTATTGTAATATATTGTCATAGGAGTGTAAGTGCATAAATATGAGATTAGGCTGAAATCCTAGTATCCAAGTAATGTAAAATATCACAAGATTTTATGCTTATGTTCTACGAAAAAACATCCACTTGGTACCTAAATATTTACTGGTAAACGTAGGTACTAAAGTCAATTATACTACTAAGTGGTAGTTAGTAAAGATACTCACTACGTTAAAATTAATACAAAGAATTTTTTATTTAATTTGATGTATGATCCAGGAAGAAACCTAATTTCTTTCTAGGTACCAAGAAAAAAAATCCAATTTGAATATTAAAAAAGTTCATATCTTAAATTTAAATGTTCCTTTTCATAAACAGCCTACAAGGCTCCAGTGCCCGTAATATTCGATTTAAAAACGAATTCGCGATGTCTCAATAATTTCCCGCCAAAAAAATTACTACTTAAGGTTATGATGAAATCATTGTGTTGGTGTTAAAAGTGCTAAATAAATGTGTGTGGGTGCAAAATGTTTAGTTGGACTTGAAAACCTCACAGGAAAAAAGTAGAGCAAGGTAATTTTCAAAATATTTTTACCTAAGCTAAAAGTTGTTTTAAAAAGTAGTCAGCTGCTTACTCGCTGTTATATTCATTGTGTAGAGAGGATATTTTAACCTCTTATTGTTGTCAACCAAAACAAACCAACATACACGTGTGTCATTTATCTCACGATGTTCTCTAAAACCCACATCATTTTAGAAAAATCAGTCATGCTTGCTTGTGATTCGAATTGACAGGCCGAGTTTCAACTGGTAGGCTATTACTGCCTAATTAATTACCTCTTGTAAAATTTACTTACTTGTTGACTCAGAAGGCACCATCATCCTGCTAATTTATCCCTAATAGCAGTATTATGCATTATGTTCTGTTTTGAAGGGTGCGGTTACCCTTACGTGAGGCATTCCAACTTAACCCTTAGGGGTAGCAGAGCATCCGTGACCCACCGTAGGTCTCAGCACTAATCTTATCTATACTAATATTATAAAGCTGAAGAGTTTGTTTGTTTGACACGCTAATCTCAGGAAGTACTGGTCCGATTTGAAAAATTCTTTCGGTGTTGGATAGCCCATTTCATGAGGAAGGCTATAGGCTATATATCATTTACTAGGCTATATAGCATTTTTTTCTAATGAGATATAAAATTTCGGTTAATGTATGTCACGTTACATTTCTTTTAAACGCGGGTGAAACCGCGAGCTCAGCTAGTCTGGGAATAATTACAGATGTTCATGGGCAGCTGTGGCCAATTAGTTTGGTGGACTGGCATGCTTGTTTGCTATGTAACGATGTCATTCATCAATGTATACCTCTTTATCATCAATCTTTATTTGTCCATTGCTGGTTATAGACTCCTCAATGTGTGACTTAAAGCGATATAGAAGTAATAATATATAAAGCCATTGGATAAAAATGCAAATATTTGTATGTCAGTTAACTGACAAAGTGTACACGACTGTAATTTAAGTATAAGACCAATTGTATGTAGTACACTTTATAACAAATAAACATTTGAATTTGACTACAACCCATTTACCAGGTGGTAGAATCAGTGTAGTTCGACTGGGGAGGTACCAAAGGTGGTACCTCTCCATTTCTAGCGTGAAGCAGTTCCTGTATTTCGTTGAAAAGGAGTGGTTGCTGGCTCACATATATATATGAGGTGACCGTCACAGTCCTTGGAGTAGCAGTGCATCTGATCGACTTCAGATAGAACCTCTATTCTATATGAAGTTGCTTACAGATGTCCATGGACGGTAGTAACCACTTACCATCAAGTTGGCTGTATGCTTGTTTGCTTCCTCAGTCTGATAAAAAAAAAATCAGTTGCTATAACATAATGGCAGCATTTTCCAAATATTGGTTCTCAACCCAGTACCCTTAGTATGAGTTCATCTTGTATGCTCAAAACAATTATTGTTTATGTTGTATGCATCATTATACATATATTTATACAATTTTTTTATTTCAGGTAAGTAATACTGCTCGGCTGAATTCCTGATGCCTGCGTGTCTGGTAAGTCAACTTTTATTAACCTATCATTGGTTTTATTAAGTGACTGATAAAAGAATTATGTTCCGGCAAATTTATAATTATGTCTTAAATTATTTTATTTTCAAGAATCTATTTAATCAGAATCTTTTTAGGTCCTAATGTAAATATTGTTGTTAGATTATTTTTAATGTTTCTCGTCAAATGACTTAGATTTTATGTTCTATTAGTTTTTTATCATTCATGTGGAATCTCTTCTATAACATTTAAAATATTACTTCAATTTTGAATTTGGGATACTATATTACTGTGATTCAATATGAAGAAAACCAGGCTAAGTTGAATTCCATTCAATTAAAACATTTAATGAATTTGGACCTCTCGTGTTTCATTATATTACACCTTTTTCACATATTTTATTATATGGTTTTGTGATTTCTATTATTTTGTTTTATTTTACCTTTTCTCTATTTAAAAAAAAATGCAGTACAATTTATTAGTCTCTACTACAAAAAAACTTTACTTAATGAAGTAGAATTATCAATGTTTCTTTCTTTTTTTTTGGTGGTGTAATATGTGTTTTTTACAGGTCTTCAAAGTAGTTACTTTGGTTTTCAGTGACTTTGCTTGTGTTGAGTTGTTGTATTTACAGACTGAGTTGCTGATTGAAAACATACAAGTACAGCATTTCTACACACTGGATAGTCCACACTCTACACATTATCATCATCAAGATTAGTGGGCATACAATACAGTTCGTGATCGTCTTTCAACAAAAAGTATTAACATGGCTAATTGGAGAAGGATAAGAGAAATTATTTTAATATAAGATTAAATAAAACATACAACACTAGTATGTAATTATTTAAACAACTTAAATGAATCTATTTTATTCCCTTTTATCAAATAAATATATTTTCCTTATACCATTTTTTTACCATTTACATTTCATGTTTATGTTATAACCATTATGCTATAACTTAGTGAAATATTTAACGAACATCGCAATGGAGAATGTTTGTATATTTATCATGTATATTTTATGTGTATATTTATCATGTATATCATGTATGTTACATGAAAAACAAAAAACTGTCAAAAAATGTTGAATGATATTTTGATAATAAACACATTCATTTGTGATCATGCTAGAAAATTTCATAGAATTTTTTTGTAAAATATAGATGTGTTATGTTAGATTTTTTAAACATATACTTCAGAAATGTTTCTACTGTATGTTGAAACTTGTATTTTCTTATATGACCATGTATAAAAATTTATAAAACAAATTAAAAATAAATAAATTTTATCACCGATATCTACGTATTCTGTGTATTTTCTTAGGTTTAGAGATATCAAGGAATTCCCTTCACAATGTGATATAATGTTTGATAAAGATAAACTCAATTTATATGATTAATAGAATGTTATTGGGATAAGTACTTTATTATATACATACTTAGGTGTATATTGTTTATAATTTCATATAAAGTATATTGTCAATTCAGACAAGATCTAATTATGATTGTGCATAAATCTTCAAATTGTCAATATATTTCTTCAGTAAACGTATAGAGATCAGTATGTTAGCTTGTTTTGTTAGCTGTAATTCGTAATGGTGCTTAGTAACCGATTTATAGATTTGTAAAATAAAAATGTTATCAAATTTTCACCGTTAAAGATTTTTAATTCTTCCTTTTTATTTATTTATTACCAGACTGCGTTAGGACAATAAGGTTTTTCGAGCGTATGTATTTTCTACATTACTTTACTAAAGAAAATTGTAAAAAGTAAACAATGTATAATAGATGAAAAGATGAGGTATACTGGATAATTGTTAATGAAACATAAGCGTGAAAATCTCGTCGCTAAAAAGTTAATAGGTATTACGACTTCGAAATATTTTATGTTCATATGAAAGCGATATGTAATGTACGTTTCAATTTATTCGCAATAAATAATTATTAAATTATTAAAAAGTCAGTACTTAATTATAAGAAAACCGACATGTTTTAAGACTAGAAATATAGAAAATATATGGATGAATTGCCAAAAAATTGCACGAAACAACTTGAACCCATACATACTGTGTTTATGTTCAACTTCTTCACAGATGCCCTCATCATTCCTTCTACAAAGGCATCGAAAACATCCCGCGGGTTGCTACTGTATAAAGGCTACACTTACTCTTGGCGGAACAAAAAGGCTAAGGGAGCTTATTGGACTTGCTCTAGCCATCAAAAGAAAGGCTGTAAAGCTAACGTAACAACTATAGAATTAAATGAAAGGGAACCATTCGTGTGTAGACTTAATTTGGAACACAATCATCCCCCACGTAAAGTCAAAATGCCTAGTGATATTGAATATATATAGAATAAAAACTACCTGAACATTTTTATTGTATGTAGCGAAATATAATATCGCTTCTCATCCGTCCTTTTTCCTTATCTCCCTTATTTTTCCTTTTTATTTTTTTTAGATACGTCGTAAAAGGATTATAAAATGGATTCAGTAAATTGTCAGCGATACTTCCTTGCTGTAATGTGCTATTTATAATTATATACTATTTATCAGATAGCCTCTTATACGATTGCCGCAAAAAAATGTTTAAGACTCTTTAGAAAATTATATTTATTAAATATCTGAAATTATATACCATTTTGCATGTGTTATGAATAAATATAAAAATATTAAAATGTTGAATAAAAATACATGATGATTTCATATCCAAGTTTTATGTAACGTGTAGTTAATTTTATGTTATATGTAAATAAATGTACAATATTGTTGTGGATATATTTTAATAAATGTTTTATATATGACTATAAACTTTTAATTCATTAACTCAAAATTAAACATATTTAAAAATGGGTCTTGCCTCTGGTTCAGATTATAATGATATATAGAAATTATTTATAGAAATGTGATAATTGTATAACTATTTTCAGTGTATCCCGGCGTACTATAAAATTGTGATTCGTTCTATTCCAATATATTTTAATAGAAACCATTAATTTAATACCGATTACATACACCAAAGTTTGGTACGAAGTATGAAGGTAGGTAACTCTCAGTCCTTGGGAGTAGCACCGCATCTATGGTTGACTTCAAATAGAACTGTTTTATATGAAGTCGTTTACATAACATATGTCCATGGGCGGCAGTAATCAGTTACCATCAGATGGAGTGCATGCTCGTTTGCTACATTTAATCTGATAAAAAGTGGGCATTTAGGTACTATATGTGATTTTATATATAATTTTATTTTGTACTTAACTATTGCAAAGAGTTTTTTTTTTAACTGTCCGTAATTGTACAATAACGGAAGTATGTTTATGATATTCCTAAAGTAATTTATGGCATAGCGAAAACGCTGACAAAACTGAAACTAAACTCTCTTCAGTTTAGTTTCAGTTCTTTCAGCGTTAGGTTTTATATTGAATTGGTTGGATACATATGTGAAACATTTCATCATCTGGTATTCGAATTTGGAACACATAACAAACTTATTCAGATAAATGTTTATTGGCATAAATAGAAATATTGTTACATTTTACAGGTTTTCGCCATTTTCCTATATTAACGGGTCGTCAACAGCGTTGTGGTGTGTGCAAGAGGAAATCACAATGGCGATGCAAAGGATGTTTCAGGTCATTGTGCATTAAGAGAAAATGTTTCGAAATTTATCACATGGAATTTTTGCAACGACACTTCAAAAGGAGACAGTTTTTTCACTGAAGAATATTTGTTAAAACTTTTGTTGATAAAATAAAGTTTTATAGAAATTTTATTTTTATTTTCTTCTTTACAATGACTAAATGATGCCTTCGTCATCAGGTTACCTAGTCAGGTCTTCCCGTGGCGAGCCGATGCTTCTGCACCAGGATTACACGTATAACAAGAGTTACTTCTCAAAAAGGGACTCCCTCATGAAATGGTACTGTTCCTCAAGAACCTCTAAAAGTTGCAAGGCGAGCGTGTTCACGGATGCTAGCTATGTAGTCGCTAAAGTAATGGGCACTCATACACACGACCAGAAATTTGTCAAGCGGTATACGTTCATCCAGACACAATGACTTCATTTGATATTTATTAGCGTGGTGAATCATTGTTTAAACCAGCGGTCGGCAATTGACGGCTTAAAAAAACCGTCGTAGGAATTTCCATGCCGCGAAGGTGATAGCCGCTCTGGCCGCTTTTTGTGGTTAAACTCCGAAAGCACCACCGTCAGACCTATGTCTGCCTATTAATAGTAAGCATTGCTGTGTTAAGTTCTGAAGAGTGTGGTAAGTGGTAAGATATATTTATCTGAGGCGTTCTAATTTAGACTCAGGGGTAGCAACGCATCTGTGGTTAACCTAAAGCAGGTCTGATCTTATCTGGGGTTGGTTACAGATGTCCGTGGGTGGCAGTGGCCACTTACCATACGGTGGACTGCATACTCATTTAACACTTCCATATTAAAATTCCATAAAAAATGAAGGACAATTCCCAAGCCGTAAAAATAGGGTCGCAGGCCGCGAGTTGCCGACCGCTGGTCCAACCCTTGAAGGGTTCTTCTGTTCCTTCTTGTTCTTAAATATGATCTGTGTCTATTAATAGTGTAATTGTAAATATAGTAAGATTATAATGATAACTGTAATACTATTACCTGTATAATTCACCTCGTGTTGTGACCCGATCAATAAAAATTCCAGATGTTGCAACATAATGTCGTTCATTGGTTTATTATTGCACGAAAAGAACACTAATTTTGTTAGTTGTTAATGTTTATTTGTTGAACTTGTCTGTGCCATTTTAGCTTATTAAGTACCAAAATATTTAAATAGTTAGTATGGCTTTATATTGTAAAGTGCCAGTTATATCATTAAAAAAAAAACACAAGGGTCAAATAATTTTAGTAGATTTAATTATTACTTGTAATTATTACTTTAAGTATATCATGTGACATTACGTTATATTTTTATTCTTTAATGCGATCGTGTAAAATTATTACAGAAGAATATTTTATTATTTTGCGCATTGTGATCATAGGCATATCTTATTTGTAAGCAATAGGTGATAAATTATATATTATTTTTTTGTTCGTCAATGTCGATATTTAATGTACCGATACTCATAAAAAGATAAAGTCTTTATAAAAGACACGTGGTGTAATTCTTTTTCCTTAAAACAAACTACTTTAGACGAAATTGCACGTAGAAGGTATTATTCTTTAGATGTAATTAGGATCGGATATATTAATTTTGATTAAAAACCATGAATTGGTAACTTTTTTGGTAATATTTAACTTAAAATTGCAGATCCAGTGTTGGTAAAAGGCACAAAGAAGGGTTCATACGTTCTCTTGTACAAGAAGTTTACATATTCACGACGCAGTAAGTCGAAGAAGGGTATAGTATGGAAATGTACCGCGAGCAAATCCGACGGATGTACTGCTGCTCTCACTACGGACCCCAATTTGAACGTCGTGGTGTCGAAAGGGGAACATTTCCACAAAAGACCCGATACAGGGCCTAAACCGAAACATGTTTATTTTATGCCTCTTTAATGATAATCTTCGGAGTCATATAAGTTAAAGAACCAAGAAAGACAGAATCTTTTTCAGAATTCGTTTTATCTTTTTAAATCAAAGTATACAAAACGTCATTAAATAGAGAAATATATTTGTAACTTTTTAGTACACTAGTTTTTTCCAGTGGCTCAGCAAACTTAGGGTGTTTCACATGTTGAAGAATATCCTATGCGTTTATCCAGGTTACGAACTATCTGTGTGCCAAATTTCGTTCAAAACTGATAAGTTAGTACAATAGTTTTTGTGTGGAAGAGCAACAAACATCCATACATCTTACATACATAACTATTGCCTTTGTAATATTAGTGTTGAAAGGCTGTAGAACGAGTATAGTTCGGGGAGTTACCACCGCGTATTTCTAGCGTAAAGCAGTATCTGCGTTGGATTGGTGTGGTTGCCGTATCACCTGTAATTGACTTAAATTAGAAACTCCGTTCTGTATGAAGTTACTTACAGATGTCCATGGGCGGCAGTGCCGTCTTGCCATCAGGTAGACTGCATGCTCATTTGCTATTTCATCTTTCTTCTTATAACAAAAATTACTATTTTATTTACTAATTAAGATGCATAGTTTATAAGTTCTTGGTATAAGATATAATTTTTTTTTTATTTGTAATCAGACAATCAATAGTCTGTATTGTAAGTATATACAAGTATATATTAATTATATAGGTATATATTACTTTTTAAGTTATAATCGATGCCATTTTGATAGCATTTCGTAGTTTTTAAGTAAATATCTTTGTTTAGTCTCCAACATTTACATATTTGACGTCTTATAATTTCAGAGTTGTGAGTAAATTATTCACAGAAGTTTTTTTCCCAGAATAAGTTTGTATCAAAGTCCATAGATCAGATTATTATAGCTATATTATGATGACGACATAATGATTTTTTTGATGACCTTCCTCAATCTGTATTAAGATTTATATTACCGTCTTTATTACATTATTTATCAACGAGTGTTATAATTAATTATGTCATAATAATAATTACATATTATTTACAATGAATTCTATTTTCTTACATATGATTTATATTAACAAATTATTAGGATGTTACTTTTTATATTAAACAAAATAATTAATAATAAATAGAAAGATCAAGTTTAAAGTAAAATAAAAAGCGTAAGTATTTTTCATAAGCACATTTTTATATTTCTGTACTACCTCATAAATAGTTTTTGGTATAAAGTAGTTAATAAGGAGCGAAAGTTCTTGTGAACGGCCATCGACGAAAATCGCGGCTTTTCTACGACGGTCGCGGCTATCATCTATCGACATGAATTATCGTTAGGTAACTAAAACGACGACTCTCACAACTTATAACTTATAATCCAGTCAAAATAAGAACTGCAATCAAAATTTACAATATAATCGCAATAACTTTTTTGTTACCTAATTTTTTACCGTTTTCGAGAAATTGCAAAAAAACACTTGACATTTTTTTCAACCCTTACCGGGGGTTGTCGCCATGAAAACCTTTACACATCGTTTTTATAACATTAGATCAAAAATGCAAAGTTGAGTTGATACTCGAATTTAGAAATTTGGATTTAAACCTTCAAAAGGTACCCGACGCCGTCCTCTGCTCTGTGAAAGGACTCCGGGATCTCCAAAAAAACACAACCGAAGTCCTCTAAGCGCGTTGCCCCATCGGGTTTAGGCCTTATTTGACTATTACGAGTTATGATTTTAGGTTAAGAACGTTAAGGAATTCAGAACAACGTCAGTAGTTCAGTCTCATATCATTTTAAACTTACATTACTTTTAGCAGTATGTATTAACATATCAGAGTTGATTAGTGAAGATTAATTAGTGTTTTAGTACTACTTTATTTACTCTTTTTCTACTCTATTTGTTATAACAATATATAGCAGTATAAATATTAAAAAAAACTTCTAAAATGACTAATAGTGTGTAATATAATATAATATAACGTGTGTGTTTGAAAAAATGATATTAGGTAAATGTACCTTCTGGCGTTATAAACTGGATTTTGCATTAGTTATGTTAGGTATTTTTAAAATAATAATTTACTAAATTAAAACAAGCGACTAAGAAACAAATTAGAAATATTTGTGTTAATATAATATTAATTTTTAACCAACTTCAAGACGGGATAAAATGGTATAAAACATTTGTATGTATGTACTAAATCTAGTGTATGGAGAGTGTACGCACTAGTGTGTATATTTCTTAGTTCTTTTGAATGAATGAACACTTATTGGCATTTGGCAATCTGTTGTTTGTCTGCGAATAACCAGGTCGCGTTTTACTTGTTAAGTATATTCATTTATTTACTTTCTTTTATTTTGCTTTATATTATTAAATTTTTATGCATTTATGTTTATTGTTTTATTTTATATATCATACCAAATAAACAATGTCATTTCCAGTGTAATTTAGGAGCCGGTGATTTCTTACCTATATTATTATCAGGTATTTGTATTCTTTAATTTTACCTTATAGCTCGCTGTGTACTTGTATTTAAAATAACTGGTAGTGTCTCCAAATTATTTTTTATTTTATTAAAATTTAAAACATTTAAATTCAGGACAAATATAATTTTTATACACGCTAATACTTTTTCCTAACTTCATCATTTGTCAGACACAAAAACGGAAGAAACCAATTTACATCGTTTTCCGGTGTTAACGTGAAAATGCAAAAGCACGGTAGTGCTTTGCCAAATTTTTTCTGGCAACTGCTTCTGTCATTGGTGTCTATTTTCACAAATCGTTTAAGCGTGATTTACTCTTACTATAACTTCGTTCTTCGATATGTTCGTCTTTCGATATGAAGATACATTTGGTATATGTAATAAAATAATTACTTTATCAACGGTTGTGTAAATTATTGCAGTTAAAGTGGTGACCGCTGTGGATGGGGCTCCGCTTCTGATGCTAAACGGGTATTCCTTTTCCAACCCCTCTCCAGTGCCTGGCGGAGAGCGCTGGTATTGCTCCGGCAGGATCAAGTGGAAATGCACCGTGTGTTTGCATGTCAATGATGATTACGAGTTGGTCTGCATATCCCGTGAACATGAACACGATCCACCTATCTACGAAATAACACCAGATGGGTTATATTCTATGAAGGTACCTTAATAGTGACGGGAATTGAATTGAATAACTTCACTTTTTTGGTTGTCATACTTACAAGGCTCTGTGTGTTTCGAGAGTAAAATACATTAGATTGTATTAATGAAAGACTATAAAGACTATGTGAAAGACTTTTTTCTGTTACGTGGCAGCTTAACAAATTGAATGCAAGCTGTTTTTATATTTGTAGATTTTTATGTTAAATACATACCCAAGTATTAATTTAGACTTCTTATCTCCATATTATTTCACTTAAGAGTATTTAAATAAATAGGATAAGTAACTTGCTCAAAGTAAGCTTTTTACATTATATGCCTAGAATCCTGTGTTTTATATCATCCTTTATCCATTTTAAGTTCCTTTGCAACTTTTCCTTTGAAAATTGACGTGATGTATTTTTGTAAAAAATATTTTGAAAGTTATACGAGAATTGTGACATTATATTTTTGTCTGTGGTTAGAAAATTACCAATTATAATTTATAACAGATATATCGTTTACACTAAATATCAAAATCCTGCCATATTCATAGGTCAAAAAAAATTTAAAGGAAAATGTAGATTTTTGCTTCTGTCGCAAATAATAATTAGGATAACCTAGGATACCTACTTAGGACAACCTGAAATATTTATAATGTGCACTACTACTGTGTATATCTGATTTTACCTACCTAAGTAAAATATTATATCTAGTGTAATAATCGTATACTATCCAAGTTAAGCAATAATTTTAGTAATTAGTATCTACTATACTGATGTCAGTAGTTTTCATTGTAATTGATTATATTATCGATACTATGACATAATAATATGTGTGTTGTGTACAAATTATTCTACAGGGTAATCTCATTTCGATAAATCATTTTTAAAAATTTAATATTAAACACATATTTTATGTAATCACTTTTTGTTTTCTGGCTTAAATAAATTAACTTTTTTATTATCTGTGTTTGAATTAGCTTTTGTTTTAATATTTTTCCAATATCGGGTTAAAATGGAGAGAAAAAAAAATATAGCAAAAATACATTATATTCTTAAACAAAAAAAACACAGTTTACATGTCAAATACATACCTATAGACACGATGTTTAACGACAACGAAATATTTAAAAAATTAAAAAAATGATTTTCTGTCTAGTCTTTTATACCTAATTCCTTCAAGTTACCTTTCAGCTGGTTTCATCAGGCTGTCAACTGGCAAAACACTACTGATGTTTGAAGGTTACACCTTTAGCCTCCCGACGGATGTGGTGAGAGGTCCAGCTGGCATGAAGTGCTGGAGGTGTACAGGGCGCGGGTCTCAGCGCTGCAAAATGTACATACACGCTAACGAGCGCCTAGAGATCGTTAAAACCTTTAACCTCCATTCTCATGAACCGCCAAAGTACGCTCTGACTGCAACTGGATTTCATGTCAAACTTTAAACATAGTCTATATTGACCTGTATGATTGTATGTATTGTATCAATAGGTAGTATATTTTGGGTATTGCAATAAACAATAACGGGTAAACATAGGGACCTAAAAGGTAAGAAACCAAGTATACAAAGCGGTAAAAATAACAATCCCCCGTTTTTCTACGCTTTGGTAGAGTAATCGCTTTTATCCAACATTTTATGAACAGGTTGTTGTTGACCTAGACCAGATATTAAAATAAATAGATAAACGATTAATTTATTAATCGTTACATATCTGCCGTTATCTGCGTGACTGTTCGTGGAATTTGGAATTTTCTGCATGCCGTACCACGTACCGTTTCAATAAAAGTATATAATAATGTGTAGAAAATAAATTTAATGCTTATAACGGGATTATATGGAGTCGTAGATGTTTAAACGGCGATAGTGAAGTATTTATTGGAAATTATGCACCTTATAAACGTTGGGTAATTTATTAAGTTTTTACAGAAAGTATTACATACTGGTATACACCGACATTGGCTTTATCGCTTGTACTTAAACTATATTTGATTTTGTAAATTTTTCAATGGAAGTTATGAAAAGAATAAACAATTTGTTGCAATTGCAGTTTGTTCTAATTGAAATTGTTAAAAAATTATTCGTCGTAATTTTATATAATATCTATCACCCGAGGGTCATAGGAGAGATTATATGACTAAAATAAGTATATTTTAAATACTTTTAATACATGTATTGGTTATTAATTGTTAATATAAAAATGAAATCACTGGCTTACGTTACGATAGGATAAAATTTTGGCCTGTCATTACAAAAAAAGTCGATTCACCCAATTTGACGACCCGCGTGGCGGAGCGATCACCATACCGGTCTGAAACGCAGTTGCTTCCGGGTTCGATTCCCGGCCAGACCAGAAATTTAAATGATGAGTTTAGATTCTGTTCTGGGTCTGGATGTTTGTGTGTCCATGGCACCCACAACACAGGAGAAAATCCTAGTGTGGGGCTATGAGTGTAGGATGTGTTTAAAAAAATATATATACGATTGCTTTTAAATTCTACCGATGCCTATCATAACTAAACTGTTTTTGTTTATACTTACCTGCCTATTCTGTTGGTTCCACTGCACTAACTTAAATATTTTTTCCAGAGATTGAATACTCATTTATCCCAACAAAACATGGAAAGAACCCGCTGCTCTTAGTGGAGAACTACACCTTTAACCAAGTCAACAAGTATAAGTTCTACTGGGCATGCTCCGGAAGATCTGCGTGCCACTGTACAGCAAAGATTAAATTCGACAAAAGTATGAAGATAATTACCTACGACTCTATCCACAATCATCCACCCCCAGAGTTTTATCTTGACCCACGGGGGCAGTTCGTCAAGTTAAGTAGTGGGTTAAACACACTCTATCGTAAATAAGCAGTTGTTCCTACGTAAAGAAGTTCCTCATGTTTTATATGCTACTTATGTTATTATTTATGATTTATTTGTTTCTAATTGGGATTGAAGTTAACTCTGTATCTTTTTTGGTGACGGGGGGAGGAGACACACCTTCAAAAATAACACCGAAGCCTTGCAAGAGACTCCGGCTCATGTGGGATTTTTACCCACTAAAACCCCCTCGGTGGCCTTCCTCAACGCTTGCTGGGAGACTCCGGGATCTTCTATGGCATGTATCCGGTGCCCCATAGTGCAGTGCCCCTCACGGGCTCATCTTTTGGGGGACGTGTTACTGTCCCCCTGCACCTTCCTGTGTCTGTACTGACATATGCCGTTGTCCTTCACAGGGCTGCTGGCTGGGCGGTTCGAGCTCCCACTCTAGCCGCCCGCAACCCCAGAAGCCCCTTTCTAGTCGCCTCTTACGACAGGCATACTCTGTACCTACATACGAAATTCGTTATTTCACACGAATTATAGACATTTTTTCTAAACTTTTACTTTTGGACGGGCTTTAAGAACAATAAATTAATCATTTGACTTAACCATTACTTTGGTTTTGATCTCTCTGAATTTGATTTAAGGTCTAAAACTGCTATTTACTATGTTTAGTGATCAGGCCACTTCTTTAACAGATGTACAGACTGGATGTGTACATCTGTTAATGAAGTTTCCTGATCACTAAATATAGTAAAATTAATTTAAGGAACAGCATTTTAAATAACGTAAGTGGCAATTAAATTATTAAAATATTAAAACTATGAGTTTTTATACCAAACTAAGTATCTTTTAATAGGTTTTAATTATGTAACTTCATTTTATTTTTATGTGTCCGCCTAATTTATTTTAATGAAAATAAGACCAAAAATCTCATTTTTAATTGCTAAATTTTACTGTAAGATTAGATTTAATATATAAAATTAGTGACGATGTATGTCGGTGTAACTGTCGCGCAATTTTAACACAATATTGTTTATGTATACAAAATATTGTATATTTTATACTTACATAATTCAAGAGTATTATGTGTGATATGATAGGATGATAAAATTATGATGATCTGCATTTAATTATCATATTACCTTAGTTTATAGTAATTAGCGTTGTGTAAGGTTATATTGTAAACTCAATGATTACAAATATGCGTCGGAATGGTTGTTTTCTTTCATATGATGCATTTCAAGGTATTTTACTAATGTTAACAGGGATGAAATATTTTTTAATTAATCTGCTACAATTCATTTCGTCAAGCTTTAACCCTTTAGCCTTTTTCAAGGTGGTAGAATGAGTTCTGTTCAACTGGAGAGGTAACACCGCCAAACCTATTTCTAGCGTGAAGCAGTTGCGTTTCGGTGAAATGTGTGAATGTCAACTCACTTTAATATAAGGCGACCATCTTAGTCCTCAGGACTGACAACGTATCTATATTTAGAACAGATCAGAATCAGATAGTAACCCAGTACTGTAGAGGTTGGTTCCAGGCTTCCATGGGCGACAGTGACCAATTACCATCATCATAAAAAAACCATCATGAACCTCAGGGAACGTACCCAAACCACGTGACCATTACAGGAGGAAGAGGGGGTGTACTAAATACCGCGGCGCGCAACTTTAACTTTCATCTTGCAATAAAATATTGGAAACCTTAGTTATGAACGTGATAATTAGAAGGGGAGAGGGACTACTTATACTACGGATGAACACTAAGGGGGGCGGGGGTTGAGTATTTTCCCTAAATATCTATGTTAAGCTCTTTCGTGTTCTTCTTTACATGCGTGGTAAGAGAGAACAAACACATTTCAATTTAGTTCTCAGATGTTGCATCGCATCTGTAACCAAATCTATTTGGAGTTGATTGCAGATTTCCGAGACTAGAGCAACCACTTTCCACTGATGCAGTGCATGTACCTTTATACTTCTACATTTTCTATATTTTGATATACCAATTCAATAAAATTGAATTTACAACCACAATATAATTGATTTCATTTCAGCTTTAGAATACAAGTTTATCCCAAGGGGCGGAACTCTCTTTTGATGGTAGGAAACTATACCTTCAACAATGTGAGCCAACGTTGCTGGGCTTGTTATTAAGATTATCAAAGAAGTGCAAGGCAAGAGTTAATTTTGATAAGAAAAATCGTATAAAATTTTATGATACAGAACATAACCATCTGCCTCCTTCATACTGTATAACCAAAGAAGGTTTTTACTTAAAGCTAAGTTAAGGAGTCAACTTTGAATATTATCTAGATTATAATTTGCGGATAGATTACAGGAAATAGAACGACAATAAATAATGGATTTGTAAATTACCATTTCCGTTGCTGTCCATATATTTATTTGTATACTTCCGACGACCAGGAGTATATCCGCTGTAGCAGTCCAGCGCAGGTTTCTGAAGGCCAAAGACTGCATTTCAGCCTAACGGCAGCAGACACCACCGATGGGCAGTGAACCCACTGAGGGAATTGCCCGGGTAAGGAGGGGTTCCTCAAGGCCTGCAGACTCTACGACAAGCGGCGACGTCACTGTCGCGGGATAGGATGACATTTCATAGTCATAGTATGTTTGTATAACAAGTTAAAGATACAACAGTTCTACCATTGCTATTTCTGAGCATTCTTAAACTCCATACACGCACATACAAGTTGTATCGTACAAGTTTATTTTGTTGTTGTTTTGGCCCTGGTATACATAAAAATTCCATGTTAAAAAATTCATTTCGGCGGCCAGTGTCAAACGCGTATCACCTGACGCACTTCGTCAGGTGATACGTACTACGATTACAATTAAGTATTGTTCAGTGATAAGATGTCATAAGTATGATAAGATGTATATCATAGCACTGACATTTACGTCATTAGTCATTCGTGATCAACTGTAGACAATAATAAAAATTATTAATAAATTTTAATACAGTATTTATTGAACCGAGATATTTGAGAAATTACACTACTTACAACATTTCGTTACTCAATGTTTTATGGTTGTTATTTATTAGTCTATCGACTGACACTTGTTTTAACACTATCCGCCCAAAAGATTTTTGTAAAATGGCGGCAGTCTATGCCTTACTGGTAATTGCCCTGAACCAGAGATCAGGGATGTTATGGAGCTCCATATCTGTAACCGGAACTATCGGATATCCGAAATAAAAAATATCCATAACCGTAACCGTATCTGATATAAAAGTTTCGGATATGTTTTGAGACATTTTTTTTTATTTTTAGTAAATAACAATTAAAATTGATTAGTTAGCTGTAATAATTATTGATATGACTGATTGTAATAGCTACTGATTACATGGAAATAAAACCAAATTATCTATTACCTAATTGTATTTTCCGGTTAAAAAAGAATTACATATCCGTAACCGTATCCTAAACCGATATAATATTATTCCTTTATCCGTATCCGTATCCAGATCCGAAATTTTATATCCATAACATCCCTGCCAGAGATGTAGATGGGACAGTCGAAATATGGAGATATTGTTTCGATAGGATATGAAAATATAAGAAAAAAATGTTTTTATGAGCCTTTTCTTTTAGTTTGTCGTTTATTATACCTTTCAGAATATTCCTTTTAAGCAATATATACAATAAATTGTATTATTGTGTCTTCTGATTAACGAAATAATATAGTCTGTGTGTTTTGTTTAATTACCTTCTTCGATTTCCGGCTAAAGAAGCAGATTTTATTAAACTATGCAGTTTTAGTTTCTATCACAATTTTTGGCTTATCTTGACAGTTTTGGATTTAGCAAATTATTGACACTTGGAAACTTTGGCATTTGGAAAATTATTAAATAAGATGACTATATACATCAACCGAAATTTGAAAGAATTTTATAAAACCTTATAATTGTTCTAGGTTTGGACTTTAAATTTATTCCGTCAGTAAAGGGCAAACATGCTTTGCTCATGTTAGAGGATTATACATTTAACCAAGCACATATCACGAATAATCGGTACTGGACTTGCTCCAAGAAAACTACAAGCAAATGCAAAGCAAGAGTTAGATTTGGTGCAAACGAAAAAATTGTTTTCTACGACAAAGACCATAACCATTCTCCGCCACAATATTATATAACTCGTGACGGTCAATATATCAAAATAAAAGATTGATCATATAATTAAACATCAACACAACGACCCGCGTGGCGGAACGGTCACCATACCAGTCTGACACGCAGTCCAGGGTTTGATCCCCGGCCAGACAGAAATCTGAATGATGAGTTTAGACGTATTTGTGTGTCCATGGCACCCACGACACAGGAGAAAATCTTAGTGTGGGGCTATGAGTATAGAAAGTGTTTATCAAAACTTTACGTAGCTCTTATTAGAGTATAGATGTCGCCTTGGGGTATTAAAAAAACTGAGTTATAGTTTAAAGTCGCCGTAAAAAGCACCTGCCCTCCAGATGTGACAGAATGTGACAGATAATGCTCTATATATCAAGTGTTCCCTTCCCCTACTGCGACTCGCTTTGCTGCCTAAAAGGTTGTTGACGCCCATGTATTGGAGTATAAATAAAATATAATGACGATGCCCTGAATCTCTGGGTATTTGAATAATCTGTATATGTTTGACTTCACATCAGGTGATGATTAAATCTATACCAAAAGAAGTAAATTAATGATACATAAATATTATTTGTAATATACAAAATATGTTTTCGATTGTATAGTAAATAATATAACTTATTAAGTAATAATTACATATTTTCATACATTTCGGAACTGAAGTTCTGGTAACATCTTAGTCCTAATTTCATTAAGTTATTTTCATAAAGCATTATCTGAGAAATATTTTATTTCTAAGAGATGCTGTCATTAATTAAGAAATAGATATGTTATAATAATTATCTTTTTGATGTTTATAGTATTAAATATTTTCCAATTTATTTTCAGATATGCCATACAAGTTAATTCCTTCAGTGCACGGAAAGCACCCGCTATTAATGTTAGAAGGTTTTACATTCAGCCAAGCCCATAGTCACCGCAACAAACATTGGTATTGCTCTAAGAGAATCACAATGAAGTGCAAAGCACATGTAAAGTTGGATGAAGTGGGAAAAATAATTTTCTACGAAAGAAATCATAATCACGTTCCACCTACTTACTACGTTACTAGTGGGGGAAATTATGTGAAAGTGAAGGATTAATTTTTTATAACGTTTACAAATCCTTCCCTTTCAAATAGTCCATGTATCTACCGCACTGATGGTGTAGAACCACGTGACAGGAGAAACGCCTGATACCACGCAAACACTAACCAGGTGAACTAGTGTAGTTCGACCGAGGAGGTACAGCCGCCACACCTATTTCTAATGTGAAGCAGTTCGTTTCGGTGGAAGGGTGTGGTTGCCGACTCATTTATATATGTGGTGACCATCCTAGTCCTCGGGAGTAGCAATGCATCTAAGATCAACTATGTTAGAGAGTGTGTGTCACTGTGTCCATGGGCGGCAGTGACCACTTACCATCAGTTTCCTACTGATGGTAAGTGGTCACTGTTCAATCTGATAAAACACACTGGTCTGTACAGTCTTTTAGTTTAAGGTAGGACTTATATTTTTTATTGATTATTTTTGTCCATAGCCAATATTAGGCGTGACTACATACAATTGGACTACCGGTTAAGGCATTGTATAAAGCAATCATATGTTAAGGGTTTTTTAATGTAACAACACCTTCTATAGCACATCGTGAATATTGTAGCAAAATAGTGTTTTTAAGAATCTATTACTATAACATATTATAATTATAGATATTGTTATTCTTACAATTTTTGACAACGTAACAACGTAACGCAACGTCTTACTGTTTATTTACTTCATGGTGCACGTGTAATGCATTAGTACAATTATTTTATGGAATTTTGGTTTCATATATATTGCTTGTGTCCTGTTATGATTTTGTGTGTGTATATTTTATTTCCGCAGCAGCACGTTATTTTTATGCACTGTTTATGTTATTCCCGATTGGCATTTATATATTTATATTCTCCAAATTATGACTTTTATTTGCACTAAGCTTAAGCCCTCTTCATTCTTTTTTTGCGTAGAATTGTTTTCCTAATTGTATCTTAGTGTATATAGGTACATGTTAAATGTGTAGCTAATTTTCATTTATTTGTATGAGCGTTTATATGTATATCTTTTTAAATATGCAATTTGAATGGCTACCCTTGTACCGGTAACTTATATATTTTTGAAACTCTCTTGTACAGAGTAACTACCGCAATATATACTTTATCACATAAACGCAACCACAAATGAATGAAATGTCATCCATATTTTATTTTGCTTCTGGTACATTTTTTTTTCATTTCTTTAGTTACAGTAGTTACCGTGTCAACCGGCAAAACATACCTCCTCATAAACGGGCATACCTTCAGGAAAGAGGTTTGCGTCAACGGCGCCACCAGTCGGTGGTGTTGTAACGAGCCTAACAGCAACAAGTGTGATGTGTACGCACATGTTAACGACAAATACGAATTGGTTCTTATCGTTAATACTCACAATCACGAACCTATGCTTTATCGACTTTTCCGAGATCGAATTATGTAGCCCCTACTTTATGTTACGTTTTATGTTTTGTAATCATTAGAGACTGGATTATATGCATAATAAAAAGCTTGATGTGCCTGAAAAATGTCAATACATGTAATAACAAAAAACAAATATTACAGACATTTTAGTTTGACTCCACCAATATCGTCACTGGTAGTTGTTTTATTGTATGTTTAATTTTTTATTCATGTTATCATTTATTATTTATTTAATTAATCAGTATCAGGATAAAACATTGTTTTCAAATTTAATTATAAATTAATTTTTATGTAATTTGTTTTTTTCCTACATCTTGCTACGACCGATCAGATACTGTTTGTGACATCGATTGAGCCTATTATATTAAAAAAAAAATGTAGCTTAAAAATGCAATAAAATATTCATCATCTACTTTTTAAACATGAAAAAGCATATGCAAATGCATATAATCATGTCTCTATTTATTATTAAGTACACGGTGCCTCAGTAAAATAAGTTAGGCGTTTATCATAATAATTAGTGTAATGTTTGCAGCTCTTACAATTAGTGTAAAGGCTTTTTAGTTTATTTTATATATATTTGCTAGATTCGTTAAAGTTTTTTTTTTTTTTTTTAATTTCGTGCAGTCAAATTCAATGCACTTTTAAGTTATGAGAATTAAAATGCTAGGTACTTATATTTTTTTCTGGTGTTCGCTAAAATAAAATTGTTGACATGAAACTTGTTGTACGTAATTAGTAATAAAGTTAATTATAAAATATTTACGTTTTTTTAATGTACGTTCAGTGACTGAGTCTACCTATATGATTGTTTTACGACAGAAATGTTTGGGTAAAAAAATGATCGGATTGCTTCGTCATTTCTCCATATATGTAAAACATATCTTATTATATAATAATAAAATATATTTGGCAGATGACAGAGAACATTTAGAACATGTTGAAGACAATAGGGAGTTTATTGAGGAAACAACTGATGAAGATGAAGACAGTGACAGTGACAAAAATGAAGCTATGTTCATCGAGTCACGAGATGGAAAGATAATATTAGAATTCAACAAATATAAATACCGAAAAGTTTGTGAAACCAAAAACGGGTCCAGATGGAATTGCATGCACAAGAGAGAATGTTCAGCTTTCGTTTATTTGAACAAAGATGATGAAATAATAATGACTAAAGAGGAACATAATCACCGTCCACCAAGAAAAACTGAAGTTGCCGATTCCGATAAAGGTATATAACATTTTTTTACATATTAATAATATTGATAACACAGACAATCTGTATTTGTAGGGATATTTAGGTTATTGCTGTTAAGAAATTCGTAATTAATCGAAGAGGAATCTTAAAATACGTATGAATTAAACTGTCCGGCAATAGTATATGAAAAGTTTCCTTTTCCATTGCTTAAATTATCAAAAATATATATTTTGTACAGATACAGCAGTTGTGATAACTTCAAGGAAGGGGAAAGAAATGCTCCTGTTTCACCAGTACACGTACCGTAGACAATACAACAAGATGAACAAGACCAGATGGGTTTGTTCCACAATGAAGAACTGTTATGCATACGTCTTTACTGGAGATGAAAACATTATCGTGTCGGCATATGAAGAACACTGCCATGAACCTCCAAAATACTACTTGAATCCAGATCATATCCTAGGTGCTCTTAGGGAACCCTTAGTGTTAGAAACTGATTAAAGCAATATGCTGCTGGTGGAATTTCATAGATTTTGAAGGATATTAACATAAATAGTGGAAGATTACCCTTGAAGAGTTACTTATATTCTAAGTATTATCATTTGACTAAAAAAATGTAACATTTAGTAACTGGCTGAACCGATTTTGATAAAACACATTTAATTTTAACATAAACGTCATCTTCTTTCACTTGGGTATATTTGACAACATTTAATTTTTCGTCCTCACTTTAATCACCTATATCTAGCAAATGGCTAAGCCAATTTTGATAAAACATGTCTAAGTGTAAGTTATTGTTTATGACCATTCACTTGATACCCCACTTTTGAATATTTAAAAATATTTCATTTTCCACTTTCATCATCACCATAACTGACAGAACCGATTTTAATCAACCATGTTTAAGAACCAGCATCCAGAAACTTACTGGATAACAAAAAAAAACGTATCCAAATCGGTTCACCCGTTTAGGAGCTACGTGTCGACAGACAGACAGTTTGACTGCTATAGTCAAACTTATAACAACTTTCTTTTTGTGTCGGGGTTAATAAAATACACTTAATTCTATTTAAGATATGGAATTATAACAGCGATTGTAATATTTTTATAAGAAAATCGATTCGAAATAAACATATTATTCTACTTGTTGGTTTTATTTATTGTTTGTTAGCTGATTAAGTAGGACTTTCAGTACATAACAGTATTAGACTCTGAAGTCAGTCACGCGCTATTACTCTTTCTAACTTTTAATATGTATAACTTAACTTTAAATATGTAGGGGAAGAGGGGAATGAAGTACATCTATACCAGATCTCATTGTTTCTTCCAAAACCGTTACATACTAAGCGTCTGTATCTCTCATCTTCTAGTTCTTCTTCCTCAGCGTCCTGGTACTTATCGTTAGTACCAACATATGATGCTTGAAATACTCGTCGCTTCACTCTTTCATGATCCGTCTGTACTTTGTCTGCTTTCCCTGGTCTTTCTTTTTCCATTTTTTGATGCGAAATATTTAACATTATACCACGAGGTACACAGCGGATGCAAGAAGGCTTACCCGTTGCTTACGTGGCCAGTTTCGTGTATATGTGGGTGACTCACTCCCATTGACCTGTTTTCCCCTATAACGATTTTATTGTACACAAATTTAATATATTTGTACACAAATCTCAGAAAATAAAACAAGCAACGTTTAAAAATGTAGAAAAAAATTCTCACTTTTTAAACAATAATACAACAGACATATAACAGATTTTAAAGCTCAAGATTAAAGAAGATTTATATATATACCCTAAACATCTACTTTAAATTAATTTTATGTCCTTAACTAAATTAAGTTAAATATTACCCGTTAGTTTCATATAGACAGAGGCAATTAAGAGCAACTACTGGTAACATGATCGTTAACACGTGGTTTTTAGAGACTGATTTCAGATGAAATGTGCTTTTTTTACATAATGATTTTGTTTCTTTAGACAAGACTTTTTCCTTCAATATAATTTAATACTGATATTCCGGGGAATGTTTTTTTTAATTTTAGTTGAAAGACTGACTACTGGGTACGCAAACCTATGTATTTTTGCCTTATAAGTGAACTTACCCAGACCACGTGACCATTTCAGGGGAGGGAGGGAGCTCTTCAAAATACCGCGCTTGGTCACAAGGAGGAGGGGTCGGGTGTAGGTTTTCGTTACGCAGTCAATATCCCCTAAAGAAAATCTTACTGATAACCCGTATTATGAATAACTACGTGAAAACTAGAGGGGGGAGGGGGTTGTCTACTTATATACTATGACTGGTCATCAATGGGAGAGAGGGGGGTCAAAACTTGTTATAAATAGGTCACGTGGTTTTGGTACATTACCGAAGTCTGGTGAAATTATTAAATGTTACATTTTTTTTAATATAATTCATAAGGAATATACGACGGTATAACAATGATGTAAAATAACATAAATAGTATGAGAATTAAATCAATGGAAATGTTTATATTTCTAAGATCCACATCCAGATTTTTTGCGGTAAATGAAAATATTTAAAATTCTTTCAGCTGTAGAAGTGAAGTCAAAGCGAGGACGTACACTACTCATGTACAAAAATTACACTTACTCCAAATACCCTTACCCTCTTAAGTACGGATGGCGGTGGTACTGTTCCAAGGTGAAGAACTGTAAGGCCTATCTCATAACCAAAGAAGATAATACCATAATAGCGGTTATTGGCTCTCATGGGCACGAACCAGCGGTCCAACCATTAAATTTCAGAATACCAGTAAGGATACCGCCGAATTTTACGCCATTTTGAAATTCGAATCAAAGTAACGGTTTAACGTAGGTAGTATTTTAAATGACTTATTTTATGTATAAACTTAACTATATGAAGTTCCTGAGAATTAAAATATATATTTGGGCGTTGGTCCGTGAAGTAAATGAGAGTTTTTTTTTTATAATATAGGACATTTCCTAAAAATATTAATTATTATTATAAGTTTATTAAAGTTGTAGGTAATATACTGAGTTTAAATAAGTGTTTCATAAAAATAAAATAAAAAATATTTGGTGCTTCCAATTCAATGTGTTTTATTTCACCGTGTCACAATTCAAACATTGTGTATTTTTATTTGAATAATATTAACACAACACCAGCAATTTCCAGTGTTACTACAAAAATCCAATAAAGGCAAGCAGCTAATTTTGCACAACGATTACACTTATTGTAAGCGGTATTTTTATTCAAAGAAAACCCTTTGTCGTTGGGACTGTTCTACGCACCAAGCTCATGGGTGCAAAGCCCACATGGTGTTGGACCAGGATTGGAAAATAAAATATGTTTTCCCAGAACACACTCATAAACCGAGGAGATACAAAATTTCCCACGGAGTATATGTTCGAGTATAATTTTTAATTTATTTGTATGAGCTGTAATTTTCTGACCTGATCTTTCCAGTTGAGGTCGGATTCCGATATAATCCAGTGGTAATGTAAAAACAATGTAACTCACACTGTAAGTGCCCCGTAAGCCTGTACTAAAGAAAGGCATTTCAGTTCATTTTATAATGGATTTGGTTTTGTATAGATAATGTCTGAACTGTTGCTAGAATGTTTTTAACCAAATATATGAATTAGCTTCAAGTACTAAGTTAATTTGTTTGGTTTCTGGTGTACTTTGAAGTTAGTTTTAGGCTTTTTACATAAAATAACTTAATAGGTCTTTAAGAAAGATAAATAGGGATATAACTTAGTGTGGGAGAACATAAATATACGATTGTCCTTATTTCAATCTTATTATTTAGGGAGCATCCACTAATTAAGGGGTTATTGGCAATTCGAGCCCCCCCCCCTCTTCCTCTTGGTAATTAGAAACGTCTTGATGTATGTTTCGACTCTTTCGTTTAATTTCTTGCGAGATTGAGATTAGGTTAAAATTATATTTTTGGGTTAAATACGTTCATCTGTGTTTGATTGAGTTGGAGTTACTAAGAAATAACAAACATAATTTGTTCTTAAGAGTGCGATATTTATTTTCGGTGAGATTCACTCGCTTACTCTTTTCTGTAATAAGTTGATTTATAATTTGATATTGAATAAAATTATAACATTACGAGTTGTTTGTGTATAAATATATAATGATTTTTAATTTGAAAGAATAAAATATGCACGCATAAATTTTACAATTATATGGATATAAAAATATAATAATGTAAAAAGAAACAATTTATCAAATTAAATATATGAAGTTCTGTCCCTAGGATGAGTTTCCAGCGTGATGCCACCATTACCTCGTTGAATGGCTAAACTACATTGATGGCCAAGGTATGTGCTAGCTTTCTGACTCTTCCAAATGTTTGAACAGGTGTTTAAAAATATTTTGCATTTAATCCCCACAGTCTATATCTATAGGTTTCATGTTTGTGTAAGTAAATAAAACCATTCAAAATTCAGAAAGAATTTAATATAATAATCAAGACTTAACTACATACACTTTTACAAAATACATTTTTAGAGAATTATATTAATATTTATAAATATAGAAAGAGCCTACCAAAAATAGTTGTTAAAACACATTTTATTACAAAAGAGCAGCAAAGGAGTATTTTTATTAGCCTTCATTAAATTCAAGATAGTACAATAAAAACTTAAATAAAAAATATTAAAAAGCAGTCTTCAGGCAGTCCAAATTTTTATCATTTTGTTACAATATATAAAACTTACTTTTACTATGAAATTCATTAATATTGAACATTATTAAAAATTTTACAATGTTTATTATTATGCTTCCGAATCCATTTTTTTGTTTTTCAAAATAAAAAGCACACAAATTCAAAAATGCCAACCAACAATAATTTCGTAAAAATTAAGTGATTTTAATTAAATGTAATTTGGAATTGTATATATAAATAATAGCTTGTACTACAAGGTTGCAGGTTAATGTATCCATATTATAAATTATACTTCTTTGATTGCCAATGGATGAAATACAAACGTTGACATACTCAGTTCATTGACATGATTGTTACTGGTCCAAAATAAAAAAAATAATGATATAAAAGTTTTACAGCCTCATTAAAACTTACTTTAGTTTGTTCCTGTTTCCATGGCAACTTCATTAAACTCTTGATGTGACCAATAAAGGCATACACATTTTATGTGGTCAAGTCATGTCATTAGATAGGTCCACTTTTAATAGGAACCCTGATAGAAGACACTCTTTCATACAGAGTATCCTTGCGTAGACCACAAATAAATTTACATTATGCTAATGAACTTACAAGGTATTTATTAAAAAATACATAAGTAAGAATAATCTAACAAACACAACTTTTCTGCGCAGAATGTTAAAGTATTGACTTATATTAAAAATTAAAAAAATGTTTACGAAAAACACTAAATCAGTTTCAAAGGTACGTCTTGAGGTAGAAAATTATAAATCAGTCTTTTTTAAGGTACAAGTTTAAATAAATCAGTTCTTAAAAATTATATCCTAATTTATTACCTAGTCTTAGTGTTATCATTTCATGAGAAAAATATGTTGTTCATATATTTATTTTAAGGCAATGTCTCTTGGCTTAATAGATATGTTACATTTGCCTAGTTCAAACAATTTTGAATGAACCATCATTTCGCCGATAGAAACCGGGTGGTGGGTGATTATGAGTATTACGTACCCTGTTCACAATATTCTTGAAACGGTGAAGGACGGTAGTGACGTCAACATGGCATCCCGTCTTGGTCCTCGATGTACAATACCATTGCTTTTTGCCATAGGCAAGTTTATTCTTCAACCGGAATGCATATCCATCATGCACTAATAGCATACTTCCTTTCCTTGTTGGTATGAAACTGGCCTCTAGAAAAAAAATTGGACATCAGTAAATGTGACTTGGTTTAAAATTTTCAATAAATATACTATCTTACTAATTAACCTAACTAATTTATATCCTACAAAATAGTATTGAGGAAGTAAATGAAACAAATAAGGTTTAAAGTAAGATTTATTTAGTAAATCAGGTTAAACTAGTACAATGTTTTCAAAATTAATAAGACCAAAGAGGTTGAAATACATTACCTTTTCAATTTGATACATGACAATAATACAAATGGAAGTAATTAAAACAATAAATCAAACTTAAATAGTAACTTTATTTTATTAGTAAATAATTATTTAGCTAGTCACTTCTTTTGAGTAATGATTGGTAGGTAACAACGATTAATTAATGCAGCATACGCGGTTTCATAACCTCAAAGAAGACAAACGTAATTTAACAACTTTACAAGATCAATTTTCGATAAAACATAACTTAACACATTTTAAACACATACTTTTTCGTTAATTTTTTACTGTAAATATTAAAGGTTAAAGCGATAATTAAACAAAAATTTATCTACGATAAATTCTAACGAAAACAAAATACACACGCATGACGCAGGCAATGTTACCCTAGTCAATCAATAAAATCATTCAAATAACAACAAAAATATTTTAAAAAATTAAACGCAATAGATTGAATTAAAATTCATTGTTTTAATAAAAATGACACAATTTCGTCCATTATAACAGACTCAAAAGTGTTTTCATTTATTACTTTGCATTCCGCTAAGTTCGCTGTAAAACAAAATTGGAATTTTAAATATGGTAATATTTCTTCATGGATCGTAATAACATGGCGGCCACATATTTTGTCAGTTTGTCACTGTCAACTTCATGTCATTAATGTCAGGCATGCGTAGATAACTTGTAAGAAAAGCATGCAGGAAGGAAAAGAGGGAGCGTCTACGTCTTATAATTTAATTTTGTTTCTGTGTATTCTTATCAGTCATTTCGTTTTATGAAGGTGTGAATAATATGTGACGCGAAAAGTGCTAATTATAATATAATGTAAACGCTAAATCTATAGCTAAGTTCGTAATAGCAACTGAAAGTGTGGTTACAGTTTAGTAAGAGAATAATGTTTACATCTTTGAATTTGGAATGTTGGTGTAAATCGATGTGATTTCGTTGGTTATAGTCCTTTATTTGTTTGTTAAGACTTTAAATATTCAACTGCTTTGTTTAATAATACAATAAATATGCATTATTCAAAGTTTTATTGTATGTTATAATAGGCTTACCAAAAACCAATTTGGACTGCTCAAAATGTTGTTTGTGGTATAAAGAATTTCTTGAATACTATTGTGAGTTTTATTATAAATAAGAATTTTCGTTTCAGCTAAACTTTTAAACGTTGCCACCTGGTAAATTTTGAAAATAAATCATACACCAATTGCCTGTATTGTTTTATTTCCCTGAAGCTTAAATACCAAGTAGCATAGTAACCTGTCTTTGGGATTTGCAATTAAATTAAATCTGTCTTTTCAGGTATTTTCATAAACACAAGAGGAAATTCAAAGTTGTTCATATATCAGAATCATACATTCAGGTTTATGTATAAAAAGGCGTATGGGAGTCAGCTTTGGTACTGTTGGTATTTCTTCAGTAGATGTTGTCCAGCCAAGTTGAGGATCAACAATGCAGGCACGGTGACAGAGAGCATCGGAAGACATAATCATGACCCACCCACCTGTTGGATGACTCCGGATGGAAAATCATACAGCCTACCCCCTCTCCCCGATAAAACTACTCAATAAAATAATGTGATTATTAAAATAAGTATTCTGAAACTGAGTTTCACTGTCCATTAATTATAAAGAGTGCGTCTAATGAGATTTTTTAATTGGATTGTGTTTGTAACTGAATATAGTTGCTACAAATTGTACTCTTGTATTAATGTGCCTTAAGAAACATAAGGTACGGATGGTCCTATATATATGTAGATTATATAGTCTAGTATATAAGAAATGTACAATATAAAATTACTGTCTTATCTATTATGACCTCTACTTATGTTGAGTACTATCCCACATTTAATAATGCATTTTTTATTTTTATGTGCATAGTTAAGTAGAGGAATATAATGTATTCCATTTTTATTGCCATTTATTGATATCTTACTAACATTAGAGTACGATCTTGTGTTCATGTTTCTTAATATAACCCTTCTATTAATTTCACAGTAAAACTGTTATCTTGGAGATTCTGTTTATATAAAATAGATAAAATAATGTTTTAATGATAAAAAATATGTATAATTTTTACATTTCAAATGTTTTCAGCATTTCCTTACCTTATATTATAAAATAACCAATGACCACACGGATAAATTGAGAAAATATGTGTGCTAAATCCCATAAAATATGTATACCATTAATGTTGGTAATATCTAAAAAAATATTCTTCATCTTCATAACATTGAAATATGCTCCAAAACCATAAGGTGCTTTTCAAATAAACAATGATCAGCAGAATTATGTTCGATAATAGCTTTATTTTTGTAACACTTAAATTGTGTATAAATATGACTAATTTGCTGATAATATTCTGACTGTACATTATCTGTGTCTGTAGTTTTTTATTATTTTGGTCTGACCCAATGAGGCATTTCTATATCATGACGTCTATGTTAAATAAAACTATTTAGAAGATTGATATATGAACATTAAAGAAACATATATTCGTGTCATTGAAAACTGTACCTATATGAACCAAATAAAAGATACTAAGTATGATTAAAAGTGTTTTATATATTAAATACATATTATTTATGTAGGTACTTGGTAATAAAAGTTAATAAAAATGTCTGTCTACATTTCCTGATATAATCTATAGCAATTTTGATTATATCTATGACATAATACCTAGCTTGATAAAGGATTTGCATGTCTTAAACAATTTGTTTATACACACTAGCTAATTGTTTCAATGATTAATTTTGGTAATAGGGAGAGGCTTGAGAATCTTATGGTTACTATGAAACTTAATCTCTAAAATTATTGTCACCCTATGATAAAGGGCGGAGGAAGTTATAACAGTCATCAAAATTTGTTGACACAATAAAAAAACCTATTTCTGTTTGAAGAATTTTTCTTCCTCGCCTACGCTACAGGCGGTCCCCCCAAGAAAGAAAGACGTCCCTATCCATCCCTTGCTTGTACATGACATTTTCTGTTTATACCTGATAGTAAACCATCATATAAACAATATGACAGTATGTCTTACTAAAAAATTATATATCTTATTAACGAAATCACAATCACACAAATTACCTACGCAATTTAATACAAGTCCTCCCTATAAACGGGAACAATTGGTAGCAATGCCCTGTATGAAATAAAACTCGTCTTCGACGTAACAAACTATTATCTCAGTTACATAAAGATCAAATTCGAGCGCCATGTAAAAAACACTATTCAAGTGAACTCTAAGTTGAATGTGATAGAGTGTATAATATTATGTGACGAACAATGAAACATTGAATACGAGCAGACTGGCTGATTGACTAATAAGTGAAATCGATGGCAATTGATACACTTATCTCGTCTCCACGTGAAGGGTTCACTCCAATTAGGACTGATTCACAAGTCAGATATCTAAAATAATAGACCAGGGCCGAAGCCTATAAAAATGGTAAAAAATGAAAAAAAATTACAGTAGGATGAAACCCATTAGAAAAGGAGGGGAATATGATCAAAATGAA